>JXCR01041392.1:739814-769571 GCA_002079205.1 Phalaenopsis hybrid cultivar
TAGCCATATTAAAGGTAGGGGCATCAATTTTCAGTGGGCAGCCCAGCACCCTACTGATGCTGAAAAGAACATTTTGATGAAAGTACTGAATGGCTAGGTTGGGAAATTTAAACCAAATGGGAACTACAGGGGGTTCCTTTGAGGGATCAAAATTAGGTGTCCACTTCATTAACTTAATTGGAACACCATTAATATGTAGAGTTTGTTTGGCAAAAACCCTTGCAAAGTCCTCTTCATTAAATAATGAAATTAGTAGGTGCCTTCCATCAATTAGACCTAGCCTCCAAGCACCTATTAATTTCAGATCCCCAAAGAATTTCCTTACCAAATCCATCTTTGGATGGCCAAACTGGAATTTGCCAACCAGAGTGAATTTAACTGTTTCATTGAGCTCATTAATTTCCTGTGGGGAGAAGATAATTGTAGGTTCCCCATCTTTTACACCCACAGGATTAACAAATGGGCACACGCCCCTTCCAGCAGCAACATCATGTAAACATTGAGGGAAAACCAGGAGTTCAAAGGATTTAGGCACATCCAAGCCACTACCCACAACTTCAGCAAAGGTGGCCTTACTCCATTGCGCATTGGTATCCACATCAATGGGGTAGGCCATGAGGGAAAACAGAATAAAAAACAAAAGGTAGGGGAAGAGAGAAAACCCTCCAACAGCAAAGACCAAAACCCAACCAGAAGAGAGAAATAAATTTAAACCATCAAAAAGATATCAACCAGAAGCTGAAAGCCAGGAAAAACCAGCAAGGCAAGGGAAGGCCCAGGAAAACCCAGAACCAAACAACAAATCAATGGAATAGTAATACAAAACTGAAACCACAACTTCCCAAACAACAATCAAAGCCACCAACCCCAGGGAGATCTTAAAGAAGAAAACTTCACACAAGTTCAAACCACCTCCAAGCAGCTCCATCACAGCCAAAACCCTAACAGAGCACAGCAACCAGCCGCCACCATCTTCATATANGGTTCCCTCATTTTAGTACAACTATTTTCTGTTGAATTCACTTAGTCCAAATAAATTTACTAAACTCAATTTAATGAGCTCCATACTTTCATTTAGACCGTTGAAAGCCTCATTTGCAGCCGTAGGTTACCTCCTCTGAAGGATTCCCGATCATCCAATAGAGACGTCCTAATTTAGTTGCATTTGTTATTTTGTGATGTTTGTGATTAAATTTTGAGTTGTGTTATATTTTGAATATTGTGGCGGTGAATTTTATTTTGGTTGATTTTAGTTTTGGTTTTGGTTTTGGTTTTACGGATATCCTAGCAGTTTTGGTTTTCATGTAGGGTATCATTGTTGTTTAACATACAAGTTTTATAATCATTAAAATACTGTGTGGAAAGTACAAGAAATGACGATATTATAAACTATAAAAGCGTACCTGGCGAGTCTTCCCATTCCACCACCTGAAAGGTCAGTACTTGCAAGGCTTGTATTTAAATTTGCAAGGAATTTAAATTGCACGACTAGATGAAGGTTTAGCTACAAAACCCCAAGTTATGACTTTATTAAATCTTAGAAGATCCTAGTAGATGATTTTAGAATTAAACATGGCAAGTCCAATTTGCTCTTCAGAATTTCCAACAAGTTTCAAAGTGCTCCTAGATTACTTTGAAGATCTCTTGAAATATTCTAAGTTCAATTTGGACTTCTCATATAGTTCCATTAATCATCTGAGGTTGAAGTGTGACTACCTCATTGCTCAGTGAAACCTGATAATTTAGTTATCCTGAGGATAGGGTACTCGATCAACCAATTCATGTTTTATTTAAAAGTTATGTGAGTGGGTGCCTCTAAGACAAGTTTAGGTCATTTAAAGGTTGTGGTGCCCACAATTAAGTTCAGACTTATAGTGTTTAAAAATTTTCATCACCAATCATGTTATCTTCTAAATCCATTCAATTGAGTTTATACGTCGAGCCTAGGTCACTACTAAACCTTTAACAATCATGATAATTGAAAAGGTGATTATCAAAATTTTGATTTCAGTGATATATATTCTTATCAAATGGTTCAACCATCCTCAACTTTTAGCATAAGGCAAGTAAATTATCATCTTTCTAAGCCAATCACTTAAGAATCACTTGATCTTTATTGACTCCCAAGTCATGAAGGTTAGGAGGATTATGATTTTGTTGATGTTGTGCAAGGGTGGTGAATGTATGTCTACCTTTTAATCCCATTGTATTTCAATCATCCAAACATGTTTATTAAGATCAAAATTACCCAATTTTTCTTGGTTAATCCTAAATTTTTATTAAGACACCAGTCTAAAATGACTATTTTGCCCTTGGGGCACTTCACCTCNGGTTGATGTTGTGCAAGGTTGGTGAATGTATGTCTACCTTTTAATCCCATTGTATTTCAATTATCCAAACATGTTTATTAAGATCAAAATTACCCAGTTTTCCTTGGTTAATCCTAAATTTTTATTAAGACACCAGTCTAAAATGACTATTTTGCCCTTGGGGCACTTCACCTCATAACTCATTAACCATAACCCAAATGACTTGAGGGTTTAAAGTGTCATATCCATGAGGTAATTACAATATTAGAGAAGAATATGTGGGCTTCTTAAAATTTAGTTTAATTTAATTATTTATTTAAAATCAGAAAATAAGATTTTCAAAAAATGATTTTTTTAACTTTCCAAAATAAAGTTTTTTATTTATGAGAAAAATTATTAGAGGTTTCCTTAGGTTAGAGAAACACTTAGACAAAATTTAATAATTTTTTGAATTAAACTATTATAAATATTTTAATGGGAGAATAAGGGAATTCATTTTTAACCTTCTAAAAATTTATTTATAACTAAGGAATATTGGAAAAAATATTTTAATGAGTCCCAAGTGATCAAAGAACAATTATATACATTTTGAAATATTTTGATATTTTTGGGATTTTTAATTATTTATTATTATTTTAATTCCAAAATGAATCTAAAACATCAAGTACTTTACCAAAAATAACTTTTCTTTTTTCTAAGTGCCCCTGATCACAAGGAACTCAGAAAATCACTTTTCAAAATTTTCCCAAGTGCATTTAATTTATTATAATTATTTTTATACAAAAATACAAGGTCTCTTAGAAAATCAACTATAGTGCTTGGACATAGCCAAATAATTTTTAAATTTCTACAGTGGATAAACACAATTTTTATGAACAATGTGGGATTGATTTTATCAATTTTTTATATGTATTTAATTTACATGAACTAATTCAAGATATTTACATTTAATTAAATATAGAAATTAACAAGATAATTTAAAACATCATGATATTTTTCCTAGACTTCTCCGACCACAGAAAACTTAAAAAAATTATTCTCATAATTTTCCAAGTGATATTTTGATTTATATAATTAAGATAAGCCAAAAATGGTCACTCTAACTTGAAAATTAGGCCTAGAAGCATAGAGATGCTCTCTGACCTTGGAAAAATTAGAGGACATTCCCTCTGTGATGAGAAATGAACCCTAAAAATTTGAAGTCATGGTGAGCCTTCTTTAGTCATGAAGAATTAAAATACCACAAAGGGTATTTAATTAATTACAAATCATATGTTTGAAAAATAATTTTTTCTTTTATTCCACATTATTCTCCTCTTTTCATTGAGCAAGAGTGTACTTTTCTTTTACTTTTCTGATTTTTCTAGAGAAAGATATGGATTTTTTATGTTTAGGCATTTAAAATAATTCAAAAATCCTTATTTTTCTACCTATCCACGCAGCACTGACTGGATCCTACGAGGGCTACGAACTCAAATGTGGTGCTCCACTATTCGACACAGCCATCCAACTCAGCTGCCACATGACCAGCGATTTACGTGCCAAGAGTCTGTCTGGCTTGATCTCATCCGTCCATTGAATACACGCACGATCAGACTGCTCTCCGTTATCATCCCCAAGTGACCCAACCTGTAAGTTGTTCACACTAAAATCATAAGATCTCGAGCTAGATTCAACCAACTCACGTGGATTTTGTTTCTAAACCTTCGTCTACTCTAGACAAATTTATCCATACGATATATACGGTATGGAAATATAGTGAATACATATAATGAATCAAAATACACTCAGATTAGGGGTGGGGTTCATATCCTTTGTCTAAGAGGGGAGGCCTCAATCAGATGGTTGTGCTAGCTTTGATTGGGTTCAACGAACCTTCAGATAAATTCCCAAGCCATGGTAAAATGTCTAGGAATAAATTTAATCAAGGTGGATTTCAAGTGTTGGTCTAGAGCTATGCTAGAGGCTATTTCAGAGGGGGATTTTGTGGGGAATCAACTTCTTTCACTGTGGGGATGGTGTGTGCATAATTAATTGAATTTTGGTGTGTTATCGTGGAGTGGAAGGATCTGTCCTGATTTTAGGGAAAAGTTCAGTAGAGAATTTGGCTCTAAGGGGTGACTATCAGTGTTTAAAAGCAAGGGGATTGCACTTGGGATGGTTTGCAGAAGCTCTGGTGAGATTTTGGTAGATTTTCATTAAGGTTGCAAGAACTCTCTTCCTTGGCCTTAGAGAAGTCCATTTAGAGCCATGACTTCCTGGTGAATCTCAGGGCATGGAGTTGGGTGCTAAAGCTTGCTGAGGTGGTGAGAAGAAAGGCTCCAATGGTCAATGGGAGTGAGCCAAGTTAAGGAGGTTTAATTTTGGGTTTTGGTCATTTGGGGCTCCCTTGAGGTGTCATTTTTCGGTGGATAAGGTGGTGGTTGGCCAGAGTTTGGTCACTTCTTCGTTCTGAGAGCTCAGGGAGCTGCTAATGATGGTTAACTCCTAAGGGTAAGTAATGATAATAAAGATATTTGAGTTTAGGCAAAATATGGGGTGAGATCCCTTAAATCAAGGGACCATTGGTCCATAGCTGACCTTGGCTACTTTAGGTGGGTCTAGCCTGGTCCATAAGGTGTACTTGGTGGCTGTAGAGTCATCAATTTGGTGGCTTCCGCATGGCTAAGTCATTTTTTGTGCATGGGTCCAATTTGGGTCAAAATGGCTAAAAGTTGGGTTTGGGTTAGGCTAGCCATTACTTTGAGCCCAATTGATTGATTAACATTGTGTAAATGATTATCATGAAGATTTTTGGTGAAAGATTGAAGTAATTTTAAGTTTAACTGGAAGCTTAATTTGAAGGATTTTGGGTCCAGGTTGGGCTAATGTTTGGCTAAGTATAAATTGATGGTTTAAAATGGTCCATAGGAATATCATAAAGAGTTTCCAATATAAATTGGTTGTCAATTTTGAGGTTATGGCATTCAATTTAGTGGAATTTGGAGACAGGCAATATGGGGCAAATTTGGGGATTTTGAACTTGGATTAAAATTAAATGAAATTGAGACTTTACCAATGCTAATTAAAAGTTCAATTTAGTGTGTAGGAGTTTCATGATGAGTTTAGGATTCAAATTGGGGCAAATTGAGTAAGCCATGGAGTTTAATTTGGCGGGGCTGGGTCATAAAATTGGGGGTTTTCATTTGGATAAAAATTGACCTCAAAGCATGGGTCAGTTAGGCTTGGATTTTGTTTGAATTGATCATATTAAATATGAATTTAAATTTAAAATTGAAATTGGGGGGAATTGGGACCAATATGATGGACATTTGAGGTGAATTTAGGGAAATTGGGCCTTTAAAGATCATTTGGGGGTTTTGGTCAAAATGGTCAAGTTGGGTTCAATTGAAGGGTCCAAATTGGTTTTTAGAGACATTTGAAGTGATTTTGGAGGTTTTGGAAAAGTTTGGGGTGCCAAGGGTATTTTTGTAATTTTGGCAAATTTAGGGGTATTTTGGTAATTTTGGAATTTTTTGGTGGATTTGGCAATTTGCGTATTGTGAATTGGTTTGAAATGATTTTTGAATAAGTTTGGGTATTTTGGGTGAATTTGAGGATTTTGACCAAATTTAGGGTTTCAAGGGCTTTAAGTAGTTTGGGTGGATTTAGAGACAAAAGGCCAAGTTGGACATTTTTGGTAGAATTGGGGTGCAACCACCATGCATGAGCTATGGACCAATGAAATCCCTATTTGGGTCCTCTATGTACTGATTTTAGCTAAACCCTAGCGTAGTGTCAGTGGGTGTAGAGGACCATCTACATGAGTATCCCAAAAGATCAAGAAATGAAAGTAAATAATTTTGAGTTTTATGATTGTGAGTGATTGTGGGTGATAGTGAGTGCAATTGAGTCAACTAGCTCCAAAATAACACCCAAAGGCAACCCTAACATCAAGCAGTCCTATAGGGACTCTCCTTGAGATCCCCTATACTGACCCCACCTACTAAGTGCTAGAGATTAGGACCAATATGTGGAACTTTAAGTTAACCAAGGAAGAGTTTAGAGTTTCTAATGGTGAAGTTTCCTTTCTAGTTTTCTAAGAATAGTTAATAGGAAAGTTTTATGGATATACCCCATGACACTAAAGGGGGCAAACTAAACCTCAATAAAAAATGAGGTCGACAGCTCTTAAATGACATAAAGCTTTTCCAAAAATTTTTTTTCCAATAACACAAGAAATTTTAAAACTACTAGGATGTTTAAGTTTTTCAAGAAGTTTTTTTTTAATTATAGCGCTACACTCTTCACTGAGAGCAACTGTCTCATTATCTACATACTTTGTTTTCTTATTAAGTATATCCTTCATGAACTTTTCATAGCTTAGCATTTGCTCCAAAGTTACAACAAATGGAATGTTTATCGTTAATTTTCTCAATATTTCTATAACTTTTGAAAATTAGTTGTATCTTTTTTTTGCGTCAATATTTTACGAAATAGAGGTGGTGGTCATTTCATAGTGATTTTGATTGGTTTAATAGGACATTATGACACAAAGTGATAATCTTCACCATATTTTTCATTTTCCACCTCATCCTTTTCAACTTCAACTTTCACTTCTTTTTGGACTCTATTTTCTAATTCTTTTCCACTTCTTAGTTAAATAGCCTTAATTTTCTCTCTATTTCATTCTTTAGGATTAACTTCAACACTACTAGGCAACGTTCCTGGAGATCTATTGCTAAGTGTGGTAGCAATACATCCAAATTAATTTTCCATGTTTCTAATTGCAGCTCCTTGACTTTGTAATTCACTCCCTCATTGCAAAAACAATTCTTCCATTGGCAACATTTTCTCCTTACTCTACAAAATATTAAAACATGGAGGTTAATAAGGTTTATAAGTTGGATTTCCTTGATTATTGGAGTTTACCAATAGGTTCGCAGTGTTGTTTCCCCATTATGGATTTACAACATTAGAATTATTGTTATTCCAACAAAAATTTAGATGATTCTTCCAACCGATATTATAATAATTGACATAAGGATTATTAAAATGATTATTTATTACATTTAAGGTCTCATAAGAAGATTGAGAATCCATCATTTATCCTAATGAATTTTCCTCAAGCACAGGTGATGTTTGAGAATAATTCATTCTAGATTGATCTATCTTCTTCGATACAACAGATGTTTATGTAGCTAACATAGATATTGCATCAAAATTGTTAGTACTAGCTACTCTTTCTAGATTTACCCTTTCAAAAGGTCGTTGAAAATTATTAGTAGACATCTCTTCAATTAAATAATTTGTTTCATTGAATGGTTTTGACATTAATGATCCACCACCAGCAGTTTCAATTATTGATATGAAAGATCCACCAGCAGCAACATCAATTATGATAGTTTCTAAAGAGATCTTTAAATCTTTCCCGAGCTTGATAAATTGATTCCTCTTCAAAGTGATAAAAAGATGTAAAATTATTTCTATGCTTACTAGGTTTTTAAGGTGAAATATTTAGATATTTTTTTTTTATAAATCACCCCTAGTTCTGATAGATCCAGGTGTGAATGAGTTTAGCCACATCTTAGCTTTATNGAGGGTATTTAACTAATTACAAATCATATGTTTGAAAAATAATTTTTATTTTTATTCCACATTATTCTCCTCTTTCCACTGAGCAAGAGCGTACTTTTCTTTTACTTTTATGATTTTTCTAGAGAAAGATATGTATTTTTTATGTTTAGGCATTTAAAATAATTCAAAAATTCTTTTTTCTACCTATCCACGCGGCACTGACTGGATCCTACGAGGGCTACGAACTCAAACGTGGTGCTCCACTATTCGACACAGCCATCCAACTCAGCTGCCACATGACCAGCGGTTTACGTGCCAAGAGTCTGTCTGGCTTGATCTCATCCGTCCATTGGATACACGCACGATCAGACTGCTATCCGTTATCATCTCCAAGTGACCCAACCTGTAAGTTGTTCACACTAAAATCATAAGATCTCGAGCTAGATTCAACCAAATCACGTGGATTTGTTTCTAAACCTTCATCTACTCTAGACAAATTTATACATACGATATATATGGTATGGACATATAGTGAATACATATGATGAATCAAAATACGCTCGGATTATGGGTGGGGTTCATATCCTTTGTCTAAGAGCGGAGACCTCAATCAGATGGTTGTGCTAGCTTTGATTGGGTTCAACGAACCTCCAGATAAAGTCCCAAGCCATGGTAAAATGTCTAGTAATGAATTTAATCAAGGTGGATTTCAAGTGTTGGTCTAGAGCTATGTTAGAGGCTATTTCAGAGGGGAATTTTGTGGGGAATCAACTTCTTTCACTGTGGGGATGGTGTGTGCATAATTAATTTAATTTTGGTGTGCTATCGTGGAGTGGAAGGATCTGTCCTGATTTTAGGGCAAATTTCAGTAGAGAATTTGGCTCTAAGGGGTGACTATCAGTGTTTGAAAGCAAGGGGATTGCACTTGGGATGGTTTGCAGAAGCTCTGGTGAGATTTTGGCAGATTTTCATTAAGGTTGCAAGAACTCTCTTCCTTGGCCTTAGAGAAGTCCATTTAAAGCCATGACTTCCTGGTGAAGCTCAGGGCATGGAGTTGGGTGCTAAAGCTTGCTAAGGTGGAGGGAAGAAAGGCTCCAATGGTCAATGGGAGTGAGCCAAGCTAAGGAGGTTTAATTTTGGGTTTTGGCCATTTGGGGCTCCCTTGAGGTGTCAGTTTTCAGTGGCTAAGGTGGTGGTTGGCTAGAGTTTGGTCACTTCTTGGCTCTGAGGGCTCAGGGAGCTGCTAATGATGGTTAACTCCTAAGGGTAAGTAATGATGAAGAAGATATTTGAGTTTAGGCCAAATATGGGGTGAAATCCCTTAAATCAAGGGACCATTGGTCCATAGCTGACCTTGGCTGCTTTAGGTGGGTCTAGCCTGGTCCATAAGGTGTACTTGGTGATTGTAGAGTCATCAATTTGGTGGCTTCCGCATGGCTAAGTCATTTTTGGTACATGGGTCCAATTTGGGTCAAAATGGCTAAAAGTTGGGTTTGGGTTAGGCTAGCCATTACTTTGAGCCCAATTGATTGATTAACATTGTGTAAATGATTGTCATGAAGATTTTGGTGAAAGATTGAAGTAATTTTAAGTTTAATTAGAAGCTTTATTTGAAGGATTTTGGGTCCAGGTTGGGCTAATGTTTGGCTAAGTACAAATTGATGGTTTAAAATGGTCCATAGGAATATCATAAAGAGTTTCCAATATAAATTGGTTGTTAATTTTGAGGTTATGGCATTCAATTTAGTGGAATTTGGAGACAGCCAATATGGGGCAAATTTGGGGATTTTGAACTTGGGTTAAAATTAAATGAAATTGAGGCTTTACCAATGCCAATTAAAAGTTCAATTTAGTGTGTAGGAGTTTCATGATGAGTTTAGGATTCAAATTAGGGCAAATTGAGTAAGCCATGGGGTTTAATTTGGCGGGGCTAGGTCATAAAATTGGGGGTTTTCATTTGGATCAAAATTGAGCTCAAAGCATGGGTCAGTTAGGCTTGGATTTTGTTTGAATTGATCATATTAAATATGAATTTAAATTTAAAATTGAAATTGGGGGGAATTGGGGCCAATATGATGGACATTTGAGGTGAATTTAGGGAAATTTGGCCTTTAAAGACCATTTGGGGGTTTTGGTCAAAATGGTCAAGTTGGGTTCAATTGAAGGGTCCAAATTGGTTTTTAGAGACATTTGAAGTGATTTTGGAGGTTTTGGAAAAGTTTGGGGTGCCAAGGGTATTTTGTAATTTTGGCAAATTTAGGGGTATTTTGGTAATTTTGGAATTTTTGGGTGGATTTGGCAATTTGTGTATTTTGAATTGGTTTGAAATGATTTTTGAATAAGTTTGGGTATTTTGGGTGAATTTGAGGATTTTGACCAAATTTAGGGTTTCAAGGGCATTTAAGTAGTTTGGGTGGATTTAAAGACAAAAGGCCAAGTTGGACATTTTTGGTAAAATTGGGGTGCAACCACCATGCATGAGTTATGGACCAATGAAATCCCTATTTGGGTCCTCTATGTACTGATTTCAGCTAAACCCTAGCTTAGTGCCAGTGGGTGTAGAGGGCCATCTACATGAGTATCCCAAAAGATCAAGGGATCAAAGCAAATAATTTTGAGTTTTAAGATTGTGAGTGATTGTGGGTGATAGTGAGTGCAATTGAGTCAACTGGCTCCAAAATAACACCCAAAGGCAACCCTAAGGTCAAGTAGTCCTATAGGGACTCTCCTTGAGATCCCCTATACTAACCCCACCTACTAAGTGCTAGAGGTTAGGACCAATATGCGGAACGTTAAGTTAACCAAGGATGAATTTAGAGTTTCTAATGGTGAGGTTTCCTTTCTAGTTTTCTAGGAATAGTCAATAGGAAAGTCTTATGGATATACCCCCTGACACTAAAGAGGGCAAACTAAACCTCAATAAAAAATGAGGTCGACAGCTCTTAAATGACATAAAGCTTTTCCAAAAATTTTTTTGCCAATAACACAAGGAATTTTAAAACTCCTAGGATGTTTAAGTTTTTCAAGAAGTTTTTTTTGAATTATAGCGCTACACTCTTCACTGAGAGCAACTGTCTCATTATCTACATACTTTGTTTTCTTATTAAGTATATCCTTCATGAACTTTTCATAGCTTAGCATTTGCTCCAAAGTTACAACAAATGAAATGTTTATCGTTAATTTTCTCAATATTTCTAAACCTTTTGAAAATTAGTTATATCTATTTTTCTGCGTCAATATTTTACAAAATAGAGGTGCTGGTCTTTTCATAGTGATTTTGATTGGTTTAATAGGACATTCTGACACAAAGTGAAAATCTTCACCATATTTTTCATTTTCCACCTCATCCTTTTCAACTTCAACTTTCACTTCTTTTTGGACTCTATTTTCTAATTCTTTTCCACTTCTTAGTTGAATAGCCTTAATTTTCTCTCTATTTCATTCTTTAGGATTAACTTCAACATTACTAGACAACGTTCCTGGAGATCTATTGCTAAGTGTGGTAGCAATACTTCCAAATTAATTTTCCATGTTTCTAATTGCAGCTCCTTGACTTTGTAATTCACTCCCTCATTGCAAAAACAANCAAAAATTTTTGATGATTTGAACTCCAATCTTCCTTTAATTTTTGATCTGATCAATTGAAAGTTAAAATGTGTGGAGAAACATATGTTCCAAAATGGCTATGATTTCTACAAGATTGTGAGAATTAGATTTAATTTCATGAGAGCGGATGTCATCCATGGGATTGAGTGCAAATAAATAGAGAAATAAAATTTGTTGGATGTAGAATTGAAGATTTAAAGGTGACAAATTAAAATCTCTAATTTGGTCAAGTTAATTAGAAACTAATGCGAGATTGTTAGCCCTCAAACGAGAGAGTAGTGGGAGCTATAGAGTGACAGTCAATATCCTCCCAGCCTAACCACGAAATTAGGGACCAAACTTTTGATTAGTCAATGTTCTTTATGCACTTGGAAGAGGTTAAAAAATATGATTGCTTTTATTTGGCACAAAACACTTTTAATATATATTTTTAAATGATTTTACTTTCTTCATAATNTTCATAAGAAGATTGAGAATCCATCATTTATCCTAATGAATTTTCCTCAAGTACAGGTGATGTTTGAGAATAATTCATTCTAGATTGATATATCTTCTTCGATATAACAGATGTTTATGTAGCTAACATAGATATTGCATCACAATTATTAGCACTGGCTACTCTTTCTAGATTTACCCTTTCAAAAGGTCGTTAAAAATTATTAGTAGACATCTCTTCAATTAAAGAATTTGTTTCATTGAATGGTTTTGACATTAATGATGCACCACCAGCAGTTTCAATTATTGATATGAAAGATCCACCAGCAGCAGCATCAATTATGACAGTTTCTAAAGAGATCTTTAAATCTTTCCCGAGCTTGATAAATTGATTCCTCTTCAAAGTGACAAAAAGATGTAATATTATTTCTATGCTTACTAGGTTTTGAAGGTGAAATATTTAGATTTTTTTTTATAAATCACCCCTAGTTCTGATAGATCCAGGTGTGAATGAGTTTAGCCACATCTTAGCTTTATCCTTTAGTGAAAAAGGAAAAATTCTAAGTCTGATGACAACATTTGATACTCCGACAAATTTAAATGTAGTGCACAATTCTAGAAAACTAACAATGTATAAATTAGAATCTTCAGTTGGTGTTCGCCCAAACTGATTTTTTTGGACCATCTAGATAATTGCAGGTTTAAGCTCAAATGAATTGACAGCTACAGCTGGGTTTTGTATACTAAAATGAATNGCGACAACATTTGATACTCCAACAAATTTAAATGTAGTACACAATTCTAGAAAACTAACAATGTATAAATTAGAATCTTCAGTTGGTGTTCGCCCAAACTGATTTTTTTGGACCATCTAGATAATTGCAGGTTTAAGCTCAAATGAATTGACAGCTACAGCTGGGTTTTGTATACTAAAATGAATCTCATAAGTTGTAGGATTAACATGNAGCTATAGCTGGGTTTTGTATACAGCTACAGCTGGGTTTTGTATACTAAAATGAATCTCATAAGTTGTAGGATTAACATGATCTCTTAAAGGTCTTTGATGATGTTCATTTTCATTTCCAGCATTACTCAAATTTCAAGCCATTTTGCTAATATGGTCTATCTCTTTTTGTTGTTTTCAAATTTTTCTAAATGTTCTTTCTAACTGAGAATCATAAAGTACTCAATTTTCAAATCTTACACTACACATAAATAAAATTAAGTAATTTAAAATAAGCAAACACTCTTAAATAAGAAAATGTTCAAATTAAACTACAAACACTCGTTTTTTTAGTTTTCAAAATAAGAATACTCTAAATTATAAAATAACTTACCACTACCTTACGTTACTTCCCCGACAAAGATGCCAAAAAATTGAAGTGGGTGGATTTAGAAAATATGCAAATATGCAAATTAATCCAATACAAATATTTTTCCAAAAATTTAATTTGGCCAAAAATTTAATTTTGCAAATATTTTTCAATATTAAAAAATACATACGGCAGATATAATAGCAAATATGCAAATTAATCACAAAAAAAAAATTTCAGTTAAAATGTTTTTATCTTTTAAAAATCTTTAAACTTCCAAATCCTCTTTAAAAATAACCCAAGTATATGTATTGCTCAAGTAGTAAAGGGCTCTAATCGATTCCTAGATATCGATCCCCCATGGAAGTTGGAAATGCCTTTGAATAAGTTTTTAAGATTATAATGTAAAATACAATTTTAAAAATACAAAAAAGTAAAGTGTGAAGTTTGAATACTAAGTAACAAGTGAATGCTAATTAAAATACAGTTTAAAGACAACTTTAACTAAACTAAATGTTAAACCTTTAAAAGTAAATTTACAAAAATTAAAAATAAGTTGTTGTGACGGAAAGCTCAAATTGAGAGAAACACCATTCCCTTTACAATGAGTACATAGATTGTGAAGAAATTAAAATATTTTTAAAATATATATAAAAAATATTTTATGCCAAATAGGAGCAATCATATTATTTACCCTCTTCCGAGTGCATAAAAAACATTGATTAATCCAGAGTTTGGTCCCCAATTACGTGGCTAGGCTAGGAGGATACCAGCTACCACTCTAGAGCTCCCACAAATTGCTCCCCTAAGGGCTAACAATTTCGCATCAGTTTCCAATTAACTTGACCAAATTGGATAATTTAATTTGTCACCTTAAAATCTCCAATTGTGCATCCAACAAAGTATATTTTCCTATTTATTTGCACCCAAATCCTTGAATGAAATACTCTCCCATGAAATGAAATGTGATTCTCCCCATGTTATAGAAATCATAGCCCTCTCGGAACATATGTTTCTCAACACATTTTAACATTTCAATTTGCCATATCAAAAGTCAAATGAAGATTGGAGTTCAAATTTTCACAAACTATTGACATTTAAAACCATATAAAGCAAAATTAATTCTTCACAAAACTGTATCTCAAAGTTGGGAAAAGGATAAAGAAGACTACTCAGAATTCATAAGAAGGATACGACAAAACACAGATTTCATATATAAATACAAGNAAGCATTACTCAAATTTCAAGCCATTTTGCTAATATGGTCTATCTCTTTTTGTTGTTTTCAAAATTTTCTAAATGTTCTTTCTAACTTAGAATCATAAAGTACTCAATTTTCAGATTTTACACTACACATAAACAAACATAAGTAATTTAAAATAAGAAAACTCTCTTAAATAAGAAAATGTTCAAATTGAACTACAAACACTTGTTTTTTTAGTTTTCAAAATAAGAATACTCTAAATTATAAAATAACTTACCACTACTTTACGTTACTTCCCCGGCAAAGATGCCAAAAACTTGAAGTGGGTGGATTTAGCAAATATGCAAATATGAAAATTAATCCAATACAAATATTTTTCCGAAAATTTAATTTGGCCAAAAATTTAATTTTGCAAATATTTTTCAATATTAAAAAATACATACGGCAGATATAATAGCAAATATGCAAATTAATCACAACAAAAAAAGTTTTAGTTAAAATGTTTTTATCTTTTAAAAATCTTTAAACTTCCAACTCCTCTTTAAAAATAAGCCAAGTATATGTATTGCTCAAGTAGTAAAGGGCTCTAATCGATTCCTAGATATCAATCCCCCATGGAAGTTGGAAATGCCTTTGAGTAAGTTTTTAAGATTATAATGTAAAATACAATTTTAAAAATACAAAAAGTAAAGTGTGAAGTTTGAATACTAAGTAATAAGTGAATGCTAATTAAAATACAGCTTAAAGACAAATTTAACTAAACTAAATGTTAAACCTTTAAAAGTAAATTTACAAAAATTAAAAATAAATTGTTGTGACGGAAAGCTCAAATTGAGAGAAACACCATTCCCTTTACAATGAGTACATAGATTGTGATGAAATTAAAATATTTTTAAAATATATATATAAATTATTTTATGCCAAATAGGAGCAATCATATTATTTACCCTCTTCTGATTGCATAAAAAACATTGATTAATCCAGAGTTTGGTCCCCAATTACGTGGCTAGGCTAGGAGGATACCAGCTACCACTCTAGAGCTCCCACAAATCGCTCCCCTAAGGGCTAACAATTTTGCATCAGTTTCCAATTAACTTGACCAAATTGGATATTTTAATTTGTCAACTTAAAATCTCCAATTGTGCATCCAACAAAGTATGTTTTCCTATTTATTTGCACCCAACTCCTTGAATGAAATACTCTCCCATGAAATGAAATGTGATTCTCCCCATGTTATAGAAATCATAGCCCTCTCGGAACATATGTTTCTCAACACATTTTAACATTTCAATTTGCCATATCAAAAGTCAAATGAAGATTGGAGTTCAAATTTTCACAAACTATGGACATTTAAAACCATATAAAGCAAAATTAATTCTTCACAAAACCATATCTCAAAGTTGGGAAACGGATAAAGAAGACTACTTAGAATTCATGAGAAGGATACGACAAAACACAGATTTAATATATAAATACAAGTTTACAAAACAAAAGAATTAAAAGACACAACTCATCTCATAATCCTTCTCGAGAAAACTCCTAGAACTTCACTTCAAGCTTTTATCTCTATACAAGCACTCTCAAATCTCTTAGAGTGTAATGAAGAAGAAATCTCTCACCTTCCCTCTCCTCTTACAATTCTTGGAAGAAAATCTCCAAGCCTTTGACTTTCTTTATCTCTCTCTAACTCTCCTTCTTGCCTTCATGCCACACACACTTTCTCTTTTATCAAAGGTTGCCTCCCTCCAAAAAGTATTCAAAATTTCCTCTAATATTTTATTTAAAAGTCAACCCTTTTGATATCAAAAGACATGTTCATTGATCCAAGAGACATATCCATTTTGAAAAGAACCTTCCAAAGTGTCTAAATGCATTTAATTTCCTCCAAGGGGTGTTTATAACAAGTGTCCTTTTGAAAATTTGAGCAAAATTCATCTCAAACTTCCTTAATATGCAAAAATCGTCCCTAGTGCATTTGGCGCTTCATGCGCCAACTCTCTGTCAAATGGTGCATCTGGCGCATCATTCACTAATTTGCTAAAGACTACGCAATTCAGGTTTTTGGTTTATCTGGTGCCAATCCGGTGCATCTGATGCTAATCTGGTGCATCTGGTGCCAATTTGGCACATCATGCACCAAAATTCAAAACCTCGCTATTTTGGTTCCAAATTTCATTCTTTTTTTTCTACTTTTGCTCCAAATGCCTAAAATTGATATACCTGCAATAAAACATGAAAAAAAACTTCTTAAAAGTGTAATATCATAAAAAATAAACATAAAATATATACTTAAAATAACTCATTATTTAGGTGTATGACCTTCTCATGAATTCTGAGTGGTCTTCTTTACTTTTCTCCCTACTTTGAGATATGGTTTTGTGAAGAAATAATTTTATCTTATAAGGTTTTAAATGNGCCTTAATATGCAAAAATCGTCTCTAGCGCATTTGGCGCTTCATGCGCCAACTCTCTGTCAAATGGTGCATCTGGCGCATCATGCACTAATTTGCTAAAGACTACGCAATTCAGGTTTTTGGTTCATTTGGTGCCAATCCGGTGCATCTGATGCTAATCTGGTGCATCTGGTGCCAATTTGGCACATCATGCACCAAGATTCAAGACTTCGCTATTTTGGTTCCAAATTTCATCCTTTTTTTCTACTTTTGTTCCAAATGCCTAAAATTGATATACCTGCAATAAAACATGAAAACAAACTTCTTTAAAGTGTAATATCATAAAAAATAAACATAAAATATATACTTAAAATAACTCAATATTTAGGTGTATGACCTTCTCATAAATTCTGAGTAGTTTTCTTTACTTTTCTCCCTACTTTGAGATATGGTTTTGTGAAGAAATAATTTTATCTTATAAGGTTTTAAATGTAAAAAATTTGTGATGATTTGAACTCCAATCTTCCTTTAATTTTTGATCTGGTCAATTGAAATGTTAAAATGTGTGGAGAAACATATGTTCCAAAATGGCTACGATTTCTACAAGATTGAGTCATCCATGAGAGTGGATGTCATCCATGGGATTGAGTGCAAATAAATAGAGAAATAAAATTTGTTGGATGTAGGATTGAAGATTTAAAGGTGACAAATTAAAATCTCTAATTTGGTCAAGTTAATTAGAAACTAATGCGAGATTGTTAGCCCTCAAACGAGAGAGTAGTGGGAGCTATAGAGTGGCAGTCGATATCCTCCCAGCCTAACCACGGAATTAGGGACCAAACTTTTGATTAGTCAATGTTCTTTATGCACTTGGAAGAGGTTAAAGAATATGATTGCTTTTATTTGGCACAAAACACTTTTAATATATATTTTTAAATGATTTTACTTTCTTCATAATCCATATACTCATTGTAAAGGGGAAGGATATTTTCTTAAATTTGAACACTTCGTCACAAAAACTTTATTTAGTTTTTGTAAGTTTACTTTTGAAAGTTTAGCATTTAGTTTAATTAGCTTAGTCTTTTAATTACGTTTTATTTAGCATTTACACATTTACCGTAGATTCAAATTTCATACTTCACTTTTGTTGTTTAAATTGTAGTTTACAATTTAGTCATACGAATTTACTTATAAGCATTTTGAACTTCCCATTGGGATCGGTTTCTAGGACTCTATTATAGCCCTTTATTACTCGAGCAATGCGTATACCTGTATTAATTTTAGAGGATTTAATTGTTTAAAGATTTTTAAAAAAAGATAAAACTATTTTCACTAAAGTTATTTTTGTTAGGATTAAATTTCATATTAACTATTTTATATGTTGCAAATTTTTTGCAAAATTAAAAAATATTTGCAAAATTAAGACACTAAATTTGCCCAAATCATTAGTCTAGGAGAAGTATCTAATCGAGAAATCAAAAGAATTTTGGAAAAAACTGTGAATCATAATAAAATGATATGGTATGCTAGATTAAATACTGCATTATGCTCTTACGTGACAACTTGTAAGACACCTATAGGAAAGCCGCATTATAGATTAATTTTTGGGAAGACTTGTCAATTACCAGTAGAATTGGAGCATAAAGTTTATTGGGCTATTAAGTGGTTCAATTTCAATTTAAAAGATGTTGGTGAGAAAAGATTATTACAATTGAATGAGTTTGAAGAAATTATGAATGAATATTATGATAATGCTAGATTATATTAAGATAAAATGAAAGATTGGCATGATCAAAAGATAATAAAAAAGGAATTTGAGCCTGGATAGGATGTTTTATTATACAATTCAAGAATGCAATTAGTTCTTGGAAAACTGAATTCTAGGTGGATAAGACCATTCACAATTATAAAATTTATCCCTATGAAGCTATTAATATTAAAGATCCCAAGATAGGAAATATATTTAAAGTGAACGAGCACATATGAAACCATATTTTGATGCTCAAAGGCCAATTTTTAAAGAGATTGTAATGTTGGGTCACCCAGAGTAAAGACTGGGAATGTCGGGCTCACAACATTAAACCAAACACTAGAAACCCATATTTATTGTTATTTATTTTACTTATATGTTTTTGTTTGGAGTGTTATATATATATATATATANCTTAAAAAACTTAAAATTGAGAAAATATTTAAAAACATAATTACTTACCAAATTTTTTGGAAGATTTGAGAATTAATTAGATTTAAAGAGATGTGGTGCAAATTTTGTAACTGGCGCCTGATGCGACATTTTATAGAGTCCTGGCACCTGAAGCGCCACACCGACTAGAACGACTTAAGACACTTCAAAAGGTGATTTTTGGTTGGTTTCCTACTTAATAACTCCCAAAAATTTTTTCCTAAACCTATTTTATAGGGTAAAACGAAGGAAGATAACATTTTTCAAATCCAATGGATTCCCACTCNAAAAAACTTAAAATTGAGAAAATATTTAAAAACATATTTACTTACCAATTTTTTTGGAAGATTTGAGAATTAATTAGATTTAAAGAGATGTGGTGCAAATTTTGTAACTAGCGCCTGAGGCGACATTTTATAGAGTCCTGGCACCTGAAGCGCCACGCCGACTAGAACGACTTAAGACACTTCAAAAGGTGATTTTTGGTTGGTTTCCTTCTTAATAACTCCCAAAACTTTTTCCTAAACCTATTTTATAGGGTAAAACGAAGGAAGATAACATTTTTCAAATCCAATGGATTCCCACTCTAAAGAAACCGCTAGATATGGAATGTTCAACTAGAGGAAGTATGCCAGTTTCAATGCGTAGAAGCTATACGATCGAGTTCTTGTGAAAAAGAGGCTAATCAAGGAAAGGGGATTTGTGAATCAAAGATTCAACACACTGAATACTCGAGTGGAGGAGATTATTGCACAGAGACACTGGGAAGTGCTTTGTTTTACCACTACCGTCGTACTTGTCCCTGTGGTGAATGTGTTTTACTTCAATCTTCTTAGAATCAAACAAGAAGTAGTCTATGTTTGNCAGAAGCTATACGATCGAGTTCTCGTGAAAAAGAGGCTAATCAAGGAAAGGGGACTTGTGAATCAAAGATTCAACACCCTGAATACTCGAGTGGAGGAGATTATTGCACAGAGACACTGGGAAGTGCTTTGTTATACCGCTACCGCCGTACTTGTCCCTGTGGTGAATGTGTTTTACTTCAATCTTCTTAGAATCAAACAAGAAGTAGTCTATGTTTGAGGTTGGTGTGTACAATTCAAACCTTCAAGAATAAGTGATATATTTATGATTGAAAGTGTCCTTATTTTCTACTATGCAAAGTTTTCTCTTGTAAGAGAAAATATGAACATACTCTATCGATTTCTTACTGATGAAGATGCAAATTGGGTAACCAAAGGTAATGGTAATGTAAGTTTTTCTTCATCATTATTGAATCATATATCTAAGGTGTGACATTTCTTTATTGCATCAAAACTACTTCCTACCATGAAAATCAATAAAGTGATGAAGGAAAGTGTTATTTTGAATTACTTCATTCAAACTGAAATACCTATAGATGTAGGTGCAATAAATGTCAAATGTGTTTTGGGTTTGAACATCAATGAATCTACTACTACACTGGAACATCCATCTACTATCTTCCTACTATGCAGTCAACTTCAAGTGTCTTATGAAAGTTGCGAAAAAGAGTTTCTTCCTTGGAAGCATATGGACCCAAAAGATTATTGCAACTGCATAGAAATGGGGGATGAGAATGATGTGCATATACTAATGGATCAATCAACCCATAATTCATCACATATTCAACCTTACTTCAATTCAAATTCACTTTTGAAAGGGATCAAGAAGATAAATAAAGAGGTACAAAACCATATGTATTCAATTAGGAATGTTTCTGAAATGTTGAATCATGTAGATTGGAGGATGAAGGAACATTTTGAACACATTAGTTTTGTTGAAGATGGACCGATGTGTATGTTCAAGAAACATGCTTGGATCAAGGAAGATTCGATGGATAAATTACTTTATCGACCTTTTTACAAATTATACGTGCACTACTAATCCATGGCCGACATCCAAGAGGATGAGAGCGAAGAAGTTGTCTGAACTTACTTTATGCACGGAATATGTATTTAGTATTGCTTACTTGTGTTATGGTGTTATGTTGGATTGCATTTAATTTCATTGTTGGATTTTATTTGTGTCAGTTGTTGAGTATTTTGAAACTTAGTTTTTAGTGTTAAGTTGTATGGTTTTCCTTGGACACTGAATTAGATTTGATGGCTTAAAAACTGTTAGTTTGTAATTGTGTAAATTATATATATATGTGAGTTTTTTGTTGTTTGTGTAAGTTTTGTGTTAGAAAAATGTTTAATTAAGTTAATTAGAGGTTGACGTAATGCGGTATGCGACAGATTTCCATAGAAAAACAAGATTTGAAAAATTTTATTGTTAGTGACTGAGGCACCAAAATTCTCAAAAATGTCAGGTTGGGTTAAAAACTGTGAAATAGCCTAGTAAAACTTCATTTTTACTACTTGAGTCATCTCTTACCACTAAACCTCAACTTAGGGCTTGACATTGGGTGGTTTTGAGAAGATTTCAAGGAGTAAGGATCTTAGATGTCATCTTCTCTTGGTAAGAGCTTCCGTTTAACTTATAATTTTGTTTTCCACCACGGATTTATCACACATTATGGGAAATCCGAAATTTGGAAATTTGTTTAAGAAGTTTAAAGAAAACCCATTGTGACAATATTCATACCAAATAACCTTAGTTATGGAGTTAGATTTTTTATTTTGTAATTTATTTGGAATTTCATAGTAATTCCTATGGCACCACGTGTGAAAAGAGGAAAGCCTACCTAAGATTTTCATGAAGGAGACTTGGCAACAATAAGGCCCAACATAACTATAATACCAAAATGGGCTGGAGGAAATTGATTCAGGAGCAAACAATTGCTAACCCAGGTGGCAAGATCGAGAGGTTGATTGTTGCAAAAAATTTGGAGAGATTCTGCTACTTCACTACATTAGCTATTGTTTCAATAATCTGAGAGTTCTATGCAACTTGTGATTTACTACAGATGATCACGTCTTCTTGAGAGGTAAGAAAGTTTAGTTGTCTAGAAGGAGGACCAATGCATTTTATTAATTGAGAAATGAATTCTATTGTGAATATGCTACATTCATGATGACTGAGTCATCACTGGATGAAGTAATTGCCTTTCTGACTGATGGAATGAGAGAATAGAAAATTAAAAAAAAATAAGAAAGTTAATTTCTCCACTTCCATGATGACTTTTCAATCAAATGTATGAATTTGCTTTATCTCTACAAAGTTTCTTCCAACGAATCTTCTTAGTGAAGTAACCAAGGAAAGAGCTATGCTAAATTTCTGCATTCAACAAATGAAGACATTAGATATTGGTGCTCTTATAGTACATAATGCTCAGAGATTCACCAAGAGTGTTACAACTAGTGGTTTGGGAAACTCTGGCTAAATTTTCATTTTGTGTGAACAATCAATAGTAGAGCTTAATAGAGATGAAGAAAAGCTACAACCACAAAAACCAATTGAGAAACACATAGTCCAAAGATTTGAATCATTTGCGGGTTCTAGTAGTGGAGGTAGTGNTAGGACTCCAGTAGAGTCCTTTATTACGTGAGCGATACGTATATTTGCGTTATTTTTAAGGATTTGATAGTTTAAAAATTTTAAAAGAAAAAAATATTTTTACTAAAGTTATTTTTATTAGGATTGAATTTCATATTTATTATTAGTGTTGTCGTGTGTATTTTATACTATTGAAAAATATTTACAAATGCAACACACAACAAACCGCGCATCACCTTACTCTATAGTATAGCGGTTCTGATCAATTCAATTCTATCATTTTAATTGTCATTGATTCATCTTAAACGAATATTTTCAATCTTGAAAAACTCCAAATATCCTTTATTCATCCTTCAAACCTTATTCGGTCAGTTCAAATAATATCAATTTTTCCTTTCATACCCTTTAAAATATCATTCCTTGAATATCATGCTTTCTTTGTCAGCTAATAAAGTTTTTTCTACCCCTTTGAGCTCAAATTCTTTAAATCCTTTCATAATTTAAATCATTGCAATAATCATGAGTTTTCTTTTGGTTTCATGATCTTAAGAATATAATTAACTATGAGGGCTTGCCCTCGTAGGAAGCAAGACCGCATAAGTAATATAAACCCTAATTTACACTTTTAAGGTAAAGGAAAAACACTGGTTTAGTAGACCGAAAGAAGTCTTTCATCATCGAGGTGGTTATACCCATTTCTAAAGTAATACTCTTCTTTCTTGAGAACATATAGTTCTTCGCAATGTTGTGCCCTACATCTAGATAGAATGTCTTTTGAAATACACTATGGAGTTGGCGAACGAAAATCTCACCACCATCTGCCTCGGCCGGTCATCTCTTGTCATCCGCCATCCACTGTCACCACCCTCCCGCTATTACCAGCCTCTTGCCAACCCTTGCCACCACCGACCAAAAAATATAATTTGAAATACATTGTTTTCAATTTACTTCAATCCAAAGAAAAATATAAACCTCTATCACTTATTTTACTGTGAAACAAACAACTCTAAAGTATTTCAAATATATTAAAATAAGAATGCCCTACAAATCTTTTACATTACATTTTAATTTCAACAAATGAAACAACCACTAGCAGTATAGCGTAGAACTTAAAAAAAATCTTGAAATGAGATCAAATAAGAGCCATCAGCAAAAGGTTTGGCAGCGACACATGTGGCCTAATTTACTTAATAAATTCTTAAATTATAATTACTATAACTAAATGATAAAAATAAACTAATTTCAAGTTACAAATTTAAAACTAAATGAAGTTATCAGACAATTTTAAATAATTTAATGAAATGTAACCTATTTGTTAAACTGTCCAGGATCTAAAAACTCTAGAATTTACAAAATTCAGATTTATAAAGTATCAAATTCAGTTGAGTTAAATCCTCCAAAATTGCCAGACAACCACTTGGAAGATTGTATTGGTAAGGAAATATTTCAGAACAGAGTTAGGAGAAAGAGTGATTTCCGAAGTAATATTTGGCAGGTGTCATGCTGTACTGTAGTTGAGTTTTTTTGTTTTTTATGAATATGTCATAATAAATATATAATGGATAGATAATACAACTAGGTTGATCAACAAGTTGGCAGTAATAGGATATGCTTGCTCGAGATGGAGATTTAACTTGTATAAAAATCTATCCTAACAGCTGCCTTAGCAAATAGAAAACTAGATTGAAAAATAAAAAAAAAATTGCATAAAAACCGCATTACCTGCGACTTTTTAATGTTATAACTGGCATGAAAACTATTTTCTAAGGCCCGCTGTAAGAAGTCTCAATAGCCTTATCCTCATTTCAAATCCGTGGAGTTCTTATCGAGATTAACGATTGATTGTTTGCCTAAAAGTTAAAACAGTTTTACTAATTAATACTTGTGTTCAATAATTACATTCTAGTACTTGAATATTTAAAAATATTTTTCTTTTCCATTCAAGTTATATACATTTCCAATATATTATTTCTATTTTATGCGAGCACCACATCAATAGTCCCATCTCCCCTTGCAGCCACATACCTGTAATGTTTGCAAAAAAATGATTTATGTTTTGAAGGATGACTTGTATTTTGATTCTCTTTCTGATGGAAAAAGTGACACGATATTTTGTTTCCAAGTCACGTTTGCAAAATCCATTCAATCAGGGATGAATCCTAGTGCAAATATCTAACCCGTAAAATATTAGGATTTTCTTTAGGACTTTCTATGGCTGTAAAATATAATTAGCTCCAATTTAAGAGAACATTCTTATGCTAACCAACTTGTTCTATCTACACAATAAAAAATAGTTTTTTGAGATCAAACTGGATGATATAGAGGTTGATACTTCTTCATATCACTGCAGGCACATAATCATCACAGACGGATTTTATTTGTGGGGTTTCACATACATTCCACATAATTCTTATATATGTAAATATCTAACACCTAAGCTTTAATATTTACTTGCACGCAAATCTTTAATATGCTATTGTAGGACTAGATGATTGGTCATTTGTTGTGTGAAGATTTCCATCAATCGATAAAAAAATAATTTTGTTTTGAAAGATTTACATTCCTCTTAATTCCAATGTATTTACATATCTAACAGTTAAACGCTAATTTTTACATATATGGCACCTTACCTATGTATGAAAAGTTATATTTCAATTTTTTTTAAGTTATGATAATGTTATATTTCATGTGATATGAAATATTTAGTTGGTAAAAATATAAAAAAAAGACAAAGTTTATATGTTAGATATATAAATACATAGGAATTGGGTGGTATGTATGTAATTGCCCCATTTTCATTTACATGTTCTATTGTTTCATGAAAATTATGNGCACATAATCATCACAGACGGATTTTATTTGTGGGGTTTCACATACATTCCACATAATTCTTATATATGTAAATATCTAACACCTAAGCTTTAATATTTACTTGCACGCAAATCTTTAATATGCTATTGTAGGACTAGATGATTGGTCATTTGTTGTGTGAAGATTTCCATCAATCGATAAAAAAATAATTTTGTTTTGAAAGATTTACATTCCTCTTAATTCCAATGTATTTACATATCTAACAGTTAAACGCTAATTTTTACATATATGGCACCTTACCTATGTATGAAAAGTTATATTTCAATTTTTTTTAAGTTATGATAATGTTATATTTCATGTGATATGAAATATTTAGTTGGTAAAAATATAAAAAAAAGACAAAGTTTATATGTTAGATATATAAATACATAGGAATTGGGTGGTATGTATGTAATTGCCCCATTTTCATTTACATGTTCTATTGTTTCATGAAAATTATGTGATGTGTATTTTAATTTAAGAAATTGAGGGCAGTAGATTACTTAAGCATACACAAAAGGTTGTTTCTAGAGGTGTGTTTAGTTGTGCAAAAATTATATATCGACTAATTCACATTCTACATCAATGCCTTCTGATTCATGGACAAAAATCACAATGAAACTTTGAAACTCTCTCAACCATCATATCAAGGTTTAAGTCAGTAGCCTCATTGCACAAATGCTGAGACAATTCCAATAGGTATATGAGTTAATTTTAATTTAATTTGTTTTATATAAATCAAACATGAGTTTGTTTATATTACTAGTTATAATTTTTCTTTTTTTCTTTTAAGATAATCAATATAGGGGATGAACAAAATGTGCAAATCCTCAAAATCAAACAATGAGCACATGAGTGCATATAGAAGATAACATGCGCTCATGACGGTATGGTACTAAATAATTTATGCAACAAATCTAGCCCAATTATCAATCACAATGAGAATCACACTTCGTATGTCATTGTTTGCATCAGTTTTTGATATCACACATGTCAAATGTCCACTTGAGTACTACAAAATTATATTTTATTTATATTTTGTAATTTCTCAAAGCTTAAGACATCAAATAGGGCTCTCTGACGTGCATTTAAGGAGATGAAACTAGATTTTGAGCTCGTGCTACCGTGCTCAGAAGTGGCTGCATTTAGTTAGCATCAATTCTAGTCACAGTCACAACAAATGCCTTTTACGGAAGTGAACCAGCCTGAGATCATACACATTATAGATGAAAGGAAAGAAGTCACTTCAGCCAACAGGGATGAGCCACAGAAGAAGGATTTAGTTCAGATTTTGTTACTGGAAAAGAACATCAAGCAATTGGTCTAGCAGCAAGTAAGGAAGGCCTTAGCCTAGTCTGAAATAAGCACATCAATTTCAAAGGGTAGACCATACTCGAAATAATTTGAAGCCATATCATACTTTAAGGGCTTCATACCGCCAACCTTTAAGACCTTCAATGGAACAGAAAATACCTGACAGCATGTTGCACACTTTTGTGCAAGTTTTTATTGTTGGGGGTAACGAAGCATTAGTTTTCCACCAATTTGTGAGCATTTTATCAAGGATTGCATTTTATTAGTATGTGGAGTTACCCAATGGATGAGTTAAGACATATGCTGCTTGAAGAACTTTTTCGTGAAGAGATTCATCATAGCTCATCACCATGTCACCATAGGAGACTTCATGTTAGAGTGACAGAAGCGTAGCGACACCTTTGTGGTCTATATTTCAAGATAGAGGAACTTAAGCATGAAGCGTGAACCTCAACTTCAGGAGACACATGCAATTGAGATTCTACTTTAAGAGCATTGTCGGTCGTCAACATGGGAAAGTGTTGTTGGTTTGATAATATATTTCATTTTGAAAAGTTGCATTTTAAAATTTGAAAATATGAGACCATACCAATCTCGTACAGACAGTAGTTTAAATAAATGAGCGCAATAATACAAGCCATGCATATATCATGGGGAGTAGATGCATTACTTGATAATAAGGCTTGATTAAATAAACTAAAGAATTTATGACATCTATTATAGTCTGTGAACGTTTATGTTAGCCGACAAGTTCTCTTATCTAATATAGAAGATTAAATAGAGTTTATATTATCTGAGTTGTAAACTTTTATAGAAAGGCAAACCTTTGTAGTTAATTATATTTTAAATGATCGAAGACTCCTAAGAAAACTTTCAATTTAAACCAGAGGTATTGCCTTCAAGATTTTAAAGTTTAGGGTGTTCAAGGTTAGACGTAGGAAACATCAAATGAGGAATGACTCAAAATGAGAATAGTTATTTTTAGAATCCAAAGGGAGAAAACTAAGTATGTCACAGATCCTAAGATGAACCTCGGTAACTTCTGAAACTATCATAAGGTTTGGCATTAATTTTGAAAAGATATTATTATATGTTTCATCCTGCTCATTTTACTATCTTAAGGCTTGCATTTGCATGATGTCGATCATCTAAATAGCTTGGAAGATAGAAGGGTGTATGTTTTAACGAACAACAAAATTAGAGCCTAAAGTGAGTTAGGGTTTGTTTTGCACATCATGACTGTGCAAAGGCCTAAAGATAAGTTGACAATTTAGGTCATACTAGATAGACTACCTCAAAATCCTAAGGCTTCTTATTTAATTCTAAAGAAAATTTTGCTTTTGTAGACCTATTTGCTTTCTTGAAGACATTCTTATGTACATCCTTATTGTGTTGCCCACAAATTAGCTCGAAGCTCTTTGCTGCAATGGCTCCGAGTTAAAGATTTTATGGTTTTGCAATTTAGGTGACAGGTTTTCTTATTTTTATTATTCTTGTTCAAGTGTTTTTAGGGGGGATTTTAATTTAATTAGAGTGACACCGGCTAGAATCCTATAATTCTCTCATTCTGGCACCACTATTTTCTCATGAGATTACTTAGTATAAACAAATTGTTAAGCTCATTTAAACCGAAGAACTCTCATTAGCAACCGTAGGTTATCTAATCCGAGAAATCCTCCTAAACCCAAAAGAAGTATATTATGTTTGTTTATTGTTTTGAAATTGTAGATTTAATTTTGAAAGTGTGTTTTTGTTGATATTATTTTTTGGTTTAGTTTTGCATGTAAAATAAATAAATGCAGGTAGAACATGTTGTAAGGTGAATAGCAAAATTACAATGCATAAAATGTAAATGCGTACCTAGGCCTCCACTACCAATGCATGGCTAGTCTCATAAATCATAATACAATTTGCAGGAAATTTAAATAAATTACAAGAAAATAAAACTTATGCATTCAATATGGAAAGTCATAAAGTGAATCGTAAGAAAAATTCTAGCAAGTAAAAGAAAACTAGTTGTCTTATATGAAAAATCTATACTAATTGTAAGAAATTAGTAAAGGTGGCGGCTTAGAGCTAAACTGTGTGCTTCCCAATCATGAACAAGAGCTACCAACCCGATAAACTACCCGTGGACCCTTATAAACTTTTATTTTAATTTAATTATCATGCAAGCAGAGTTTACTTTAAGACGCAAAAGAAATTTTCTTTTATTTTTGTAAGTATTTTGCAGAGTAATATAATCAACATGTTAATTAATTTAACTGAGCTAGGACTACTCACAACCTATATGTATGAGGGATAACAATATTATCAAGAGTCGGCAAAAAATATCGTAGGTCCTATCCTCTCACGTTATTGAAGGTCCTTGTGGTAGGCAATATTATTCCAAATCCCTCTTTTTATCCCTCATTTAGCACTCATTAACATTATCATCATTGCCCTAGCCTCTAGATCCCAGACTTACACAAGCCCGATGATCCATATGTGGCAAAACCCAAATATTTATAGTCGCTCACATGGATTTAAATTCCTTGGTGAAGACTTAAATCCTTGAGCATTGGGTCATAAATGTAGGCTAAGTAGTGTAGGGCGTTTTTATTGATTTGGGTGAATTATCAGGCCTTAAAGCATAATTTGGTGGGTCCCTAATAGTTTTAAGGATGATTTTCTTGAACAAAGCGTAACAAGTTCAATCATCCTTCAAAATATCTAAGAGATTGCAAAAGTGCATGGGGCTTAACCTTAAAAAAATTTTAAAGTCTTCTGAATCATTTTGAGTTCATTTAAACTTTTTTTGTTGTTAAATTAATCATCCTGGGCTAAATTAAAATTTAGTGGTGATATTTTATCCTGTTGTTGACCTCATTTTTGGTTGAGGTTTAGTTTTTTCCTCTTTAATAGCCTAAGGTCTAACCATAGGACTTTTCCTGTTGACTATTCCTAGAAAACTAGACATGGAACCCTCACCACTAGAAATTCCAAACTGTTCTCTACTCAGCTTGAAGTTCCACATGTTGCTCTCAACCTCTAAATACTTAGTAGGTGGGGTCACTGTGGGGGAAACTCAAGATGAGTCACCCTTAGGATTGTTGGACCTTAGGGTTGACCTTGGGTGTTGGTCTGGAGCTAAGGC
>JXCR01041394.1:2719-31290 GCA_002079205.1 Phalaenopsis hybrid cultivar
CTCTTTCTTTTAGTCTTATGCACAAGTAAGATATATTAACGAAAATTGCACACCAAGGTAGGTCCTCCTGTAAATATCCAGTAAGAGCTTCCATAACTAAAGAAAAAAGATAGTAAAGCCGATCCCTGATGCAATCAAACTGAAATAGAAAAATAGTTGGTAAATCTTTTTTCTCGTTTGAACAAAAGTAACAACTCTAGTATATATACCTTTAATGAGTTGAATATAAGTCATATCAACATCTTTCTTCTCTAGAACTCTCCAAAATACTTATCTTGGAATCTTATTATAAGCTTTTTCTAAATCATAAAAAAATTTATTGTTAATCCTCATTTTCTCTGTACTTCTCCATCAACTCTCTCAACAAATGAAAAGTTTCCATAGTAAACCCACTCGACATAAATCCAAACTGATTATAAGAAATCCTTGTATCACGTCTTAACCCATATTCAGTTACCCTCTTCCATAATTTTAAAGTATGAAACACCAACTTAATTGCTCTGTAATTTGCACATTTTTTGTGCATCCTCTTTATTCTTAAAAATTGGGGACCAAAATACTCTTTCTTCGCGCCTCAATCATTTTTTTTTGTTCTAAAATAATAATAAAGAGTTTAGTAAGCCATCCCAAATCTCCTAAATATGTTGGATATCATTTGGTTCAGTTTTTCTTAAAACTTCCTCAACTTATTTTTTACTAGTTCGACGGTAAAAATAAAACATTTTATTGTTATCAATGATAATATAAAATTACTAATAGCAATCGTATTTTTAGAAACTTTATTGAAAAGTTTATCAAAAAAGCTCACCCTTCTATGCTGAATATTAGATAAGACATTTACTAAAAAGTTTTTACAGTTTTCATAATTTGTTTCAAGGATTCCTAACTTTCACAACTTATGCACTCTGTGATGGGGGAGTGCAACTCAAAAATAGTTTGAATGGGGTATGTTGCATAGAAAACTAGTTACAGGATTTATAAGCCTGAGCCAATTATCTTGGATTTTAGTGGTGAATAATGGCTCATAACAAAATCCTATTATAAACCTTGTCAAAGATGGATGATGTACAATATTAAAATAAATTACAAGAAACCTAGATATTAACAAGAAAGATATTACCCAAGTGGTCCTTCTCAAGGATGGATTCGATTAATGAATACTTGGTAAAAATATCTCCAAGATTGTCTTTAAAAGGTAGCTTAACTATCTTTATAATATAGTCAACTAACAAATAACTACTAAAATCTTTATCAAAGATAGAAGTTGTTCAATATAAAATGAAATTACGATATACCTAGAGATTAACGAGAAAGTTGTTACCTAAATGGACCTTGAGAATGGACTTGATTGATGAATACTTAATAAAAATCTCCCCAAGAAGTTCTTTAAAAGGTGTCCTAACTAACAGAAAACTCCAAAAATCCCTTTAACAACTTGCCAAACTAATTGTTACAGGCCAGATTGAGTGACAGCTAACCTTGGTGCATTCATGAGAGCGAGCATTTAGGAAGTTTTCTTTTAGATATTATTAGCATTGATTTATTTCCTTTTTCTATATTTCCTATTTTATATATTTCATTCATGTTTTATTTATTTCCTATTTTATGTCTTTTCTATGTTAGGAGTCATGTAATTTGTACTTATATCTCCACTTTCATTTCAATAAGATCATTCAACTCAATTCTCAAATTCTAAATGGTATCAGAACCAAAGATCTATCTTTAGCCGCCGACCACATCTTCTCATCATTGGAATTTCCTACAGGCCTCCCTTCTCTGCAGTTTTTAGTCGTTGGCCTCCCTTCTGCAGTTTTTCAGCCGCTAGCTTCCTTGCAGGCTCTCTCGTCACTAAATTTAAGCAGTTGATCCTTCCTGCTGTTTTTTCTAACCGTTGAACCTCCCTTCAGCCGGCTAAATCTCCTTGCAAGATTCTCCTGTCGTGTTGTTTTCTCTTCTGCAGGGTCTACCTCCACTAATCTTCCCTGCAGGATTTCCTGCACTTGCTCTCCCTTCTGCTGCCAGAATCCTTCTATGTTGGGGCTATCCAACCTCCTTTTTGGCTTTGTTGGAATCATGGAAGACTCCACCATCAAGCTTCCTTCTGAAGGCGTACTTGAGTGCACCAGATGATCAACACGGACCGCAATCCCTTACCAAACGTGGGACCTGAAAACCATATGAACATCCTGATCACCACACATAAACACGTGATGCTAATTTCCTCAACTGGTTTGAAGCCAAGTCATTGTTCGTCAAAGGTCGAGGTAAATTTGGTCTTCTCACAGGTATGATTCGTTAATTTTCGAAGACTGACCCGACATATGCAGCGTGGGAAGTAGAGATAACATGGTCATGTCATGACTGATTAATTCCATGAAAACCTTAATTGATTGTTCGTATTTGTCTATTTCATATGCGAGTGCTCTCTAAAATATCGTTTGTGATACCTACTTGGATATAGCTAATTCTGGTTAGCTCTATGAGGTTTCTAAGAAGATTTGTGAGGCGAAATAGAGGTCAAGGACAGTGACCCAGTAGTACTTGGATATAGCTAATCCCAATGACTAGGTTTTCTTATGGATGAAAAGCGATCTCTACCACGATTACAATTGGGACTCTCCTACTGATCTTTCTCTTTTCCAAAAAAAATGGAAAAGGATCGTGTTCCAAAAAAAAAAGTGTCACGGACCACATGACCGGGTGTTCACTTGCTTTCTCGACATATTCTTCGTGCTCCAAAAGAGATACTTTTAAAATTTTCGACGACTCCTATAGTTCCATTGCGGGTATAGGGTTTGTTGTTCTTACAGCCGGCCTGGCTTTGGGATCCGTTGCACATTCCTTTGCTGAAGTGTAACATGTTGTCGGTCAGTAAGTTGACATATGACCTTGATTATGTTCTTCAATTTTCTCCTAATGTCTTTCTTTCAGGATCATCGTTCGGGGGAGGATGATTGGAACTCAAGCGGGTAGGTGGGTTGTACTTCTAGGAAAAATACATTGATGACGTAGACACTCAATCTCATATGTAGTTTTTCCAGATCCATTGAATGCCCTATTATGCTTGTATATTGCCGGTTTGGTCATCCCTGTTTTTTACTATTTAAAATAACTGTATCCTTTAATGTTCTTTAATAAAAATCTATCTAGTTTAAATGTGAGATTTATCTTTTAACTAAACATCAACGTGTATCATATCCAACCCACCCTTACACTTATCACCGAACTATACCAATAAATGGTGGTTCTTTACCTTAATTGATGACCATACTTAGATGACTTTGGTCTATATTATATAGAACAAGTCTGAAATGACAGTCATCTTAAAAAAAATTTCATTCCTTCATTTCAAAATCTCTATTCAAGTTTTTAGGACTGATCACGATCGTGAATAATTTAACTCTATAGTGGGAGAATTCTTAGTTTGTAAGGACATCTTCCATTATAGCTCTTGTATGGATACCCCTCAATAAAATGAGGTAGCCAAGTGGAAAAGTTGATTCCTTGAAGTTGCTCACTCCATTATATTTCAGTCTAATGCCCCAAAGCGTTTTTTGAATGACGACGTCCTTACGGCCACATCTCATCAATAGGGTGCCGATAAAAATCCACAACTTCCGGACCCCATTATCTATTTTGATGTCATGTTTTCTTACCAATCAGTTCTTCTCCACATTAGGCCCCAAAATATTTGGATGCACTGCCTTTAATCAGTGCACTACCCGAACTCGTAGTAAAATTGATCTTCGTTCAATCAAATGTATCTTACTCGAATGTTTTGCCACTAAAAAAGAGTATCAGTGTCTTGATCCTACCATGAGCAATAGTGTTGATGTCTCCTTTTTTGAAAGTGTTCTCATCTTCGCTAACAATGCCTCGATTGAGGGGGAGCTGGAATTTCTGGACACTATTCTTTTTCCGACTCCGTCAGACATACCTACTACCGCCACTAAATCTGAAGAAACCTCTGTCCCACTGGATCCACCACCAACAATACCAATATCTCCTCCATCCACTCTGCGTCTACACTCGAAGTACCAAACCCATGGGTGTGACTTGTCACAATGCCTCTACTCTTGAGCCCACTGCCTCATTTTAGGTCCTGGAATCCACTCCGGCCGACATTTTCGAAGCGACACTTTCTCAATCTGTGGGGATCACTCCTGCTCTGAATGAGGTGTTGAATTCTCTCATTGAGGTACGCAATCAGGCATGCTTTCTTTATCCTATGGAAAAATATGTCTCTTTCCACAGCTTATCACAGACCTACAAAGCATTTGTCACTTCTTTGACAGATCTTTGTCTTCCATCCACTATTGAGGTTGCATGGAATGACCTTTCTTGGAAGATGGCTGTCATCGATGGTATGAATGCCCTTTTGCAAAATCATACTTAGGATGTTGTCGATCTTCCTAGAGAAAAGAAAGCAGTGGGTTTGAATGCAACAGGGCAAGGTTGGCCACCAAAAGCAATTCAAAAACCTATGGAGAAGACTATGAGGAGACGTTTGCTCTGGTAGCTAAACTGAACGTCATTTTGGTTATGTTATCCCTTCTCGTAGTGTCAAGTATGTTTTCCTTAATAGTGATATCGCAGAGGAGGTATATATATCTCTTCCATTGGGCTTTGACTTAACATTTTCATGCGGACAAGTTTGTAGACTACGAAAATCTATTTATGGATTGAAACTTTTCCTCCAGGTCTAGTTCGACAAGTTTACACTTGTTGTGGGCAATGATTTCTCTCAGGCTTAATCTAATCACACGATGTTCTTCCGTCACTCATCTGATGACCGTATTGCCATCCTCATTGTTTATGTCGATAACATCATTCTCACAGTGATGATCGGCCGACCTTGGGATCTCTGGCCGCATCCTTTGAGATGAAGGACTTGGGTTCTCTCCAGTATTTCCTAAGTATGGAAGTAGCTCGATCCTCTCGGGGCATTAGCTCAGTCCACTCGGTCTGCTCTGTTGCTGTTTATACGAACGCCGATCGGGCTGGATTCGATCATGATGAAAATCTACCTCGGGTAATTGCTTTTTCATGTGGGGAAACCTTATTACATAGTAAAGTAAAAAAAAAGTCTATGGTTGTTCGAAGTAGTGCTGAAGCCGAGTTTTGATTTGTCCCTTGGAATATGTGAAGTTTTCTGGTTACGCATCATGCTCCGCAAGTTACATATGCCGATCTCTCTTCTTCTGTAGCTATTTTGTGATAATAAAACCTTCACCGATATTGCTCATAATCTGATCCAACATGATCATTGATCCAACATGATCATACCAAACATGTGGAGATTGTCCATTATTTTATTGAGGGGCTTGATTCCAGGGAAAGTCGTGTTCCTTTCGTTCTTTCCACTGGCCAACTAGTAGATACTCTCACAAAGAATTTTCCTCAACTGAATACATGGAATGTAATTTTAGTAGTAATAGCTCTAGTGTCAAAAGTGTGACTTTGGGTGATCAAATTATTAAAAGGTGTGAACGATTTAGATATCTTGGGTCCGTTGTCCAAAGCGATGGTGATATAGATGGGGATGTTAATAGTAGAATTCAAGTTGGTTGGTTGAANGAGAGAGACCTCCAAATATGAACTTTTAAGTAATGAAAAATCTGGGAACATTCAAGGACACTCTTTAATTTCTTATTAAAATGATTCAACACAATAAACACTATAATGTTTATAATTTCTATAGTTCTCTCCACGTTTTATGACATGAAATGTAACCACACAAGCTTATAATCAATTCAATCACTTCTATAATGTAGTTATGCAACGGTATTAACACTGTAATCAGGATGTTGAAACTAGAAAGCCCGATTTAGATATATTAACATTGCTACATAAGTTTATAAATTATTGATTCAATCAAAAGGTAAAACCATGCAAGTGTCACTTAAATATGATGGTGATATAATAAATTTATATTATATGTGGGATTAACTAACTTAAGAGCACTAGTAAATTGATGTAGCATACATAATGTTGGATCCCAGATTATTTGGACTACATCTGAGCTATATTGATTCACAAGAAGCGAGAATGACCAGAAAAAAGAAAAGTAATACAGGAGGAAACTAAGATTCAATATTAACTGGCTTGATGTATATCTGACTAGATGAAAAAGGGTCAAATGATGCAATCCTTTATATCTCCTATTTCTAGGTTTAGATAAGGAGCCTAGAGCACTTCAAGAAAGGTTATAGTATAAGTAATACACTTGTAAAAAATATTATTCAAGTAAAAGATGGTTATGGTTTTAATGTAAACTCAGATTGAACTACCAACTCATCGGAGGAGTCACTCTATCTCCCGCTGTATCAACGTATATTGATGACTATAGTCGGCCTATTGTACTTAATTGACTCATGATGTCTGGTTAGGATGAAGATGAAGTCACCCTGGATGTTTATTAGATGCTTCTTATGTGTGCGAGTCAAATTGCCTCATACCGGCAGGTAGGAGCGTTGAGCACTCACGCTGATCAGTATCAGCGGTTTACATCTAGTTAGCCAATTTTTTGTCTTTTCTTAAAGCGGCTGTAAGGAAAACAACTGTGAGAAAAACAAAATAATGAGATATTTATAATCATTTTCGAGTTGAGGTCATACCACACTTGTTGTCATTCTAACTTTTATCTTTAATGTTCACTCGGCCTAGTTGTTGGCCTACTAAATCTTGTTAGTGCTATATGCCAATAATTTATTTTTATTAGGAACGATTAGCATATTTAAGAGAAGTTTATACTCATTTCTATCAATGGAATTTGATGCTTTTGTCAATTTGTCCGTGTCAAGGGAGTTTCTCTCCTATAAATCCTCATTCTGCTATGAAGGGATGTTTTTGGAATTGTAAGCTCGCTTGTTTCTCATTGTCCAGAGTATGTAAACAACGAATCATGGTTGGAGAGTTCAATGTTCTCAATGATGCGGTTACTTTTATGATACTAGGGAGTTGTTATCTGCTCCTCGAAGGTGAAGAGAGTAAAATTAAAGTGGTTTCCCAAATGGGAGGAGGCCCTAATAATAATCTCATTCATGGAGTCCATGCTCCCAGATGGAGTTTGTGTAGTTAAGATGATCCTGATTCAAAAATAGATTTATTTGTTAGTTGTTCATGACACCTTATCTTGAAGAAGTTGATGCGGGACAATGAGATTGTAGAGATATTAAGGCTCCTTCCTATAGGGNAAAGGGTCAAATGATGCAATCCCTTATATCTCCTTGAGATCTCCTATTTCTAGGTTTAGATAAGGAGTCTCGAGCACTTCAAGAAAGGTTATAGTATAAGTAATACACTTGTAAAAAGTATTATTCAAGTCAAAGAAGGTTATGGTTTTAATGTAAACTCAGATTGAACTACCAACTCATCGGAGGAGTCACTCTATCTCCCGCTGTATCAACGTATATTGATGACTATAGTCGGCCTATTGTACTTAATTGACTCATGATGTCTGGTTAGGATGAAGATGAAGTCATCCTGGATGTTTATTAGATGCTTCTTATGTGTGCGAGTCAAATTGCCTCATACTGGCAGGTAGAAGAGTTGAGCTTTGTTTAGGTGAACTTGTTTTCTTGATCATTTACTCAGGCTGATCAGTATCAGCGGTTTACATCTAGTTACCCAATTTTTTGTCTTTTCTTAAAGCGGCTGTAAGAAAAACAACTGTGAGAAAAACAAAATAATGAGATATTTATAATCATTTTCAAGTTGAGGTCATACCACACTTGTTGTCATTCTAACTTTCATCTTTAATGTTCACTCGGCCTAGTTGTCGGCCTACTAAATCTTGTTAGTGCTATATGCCAATAATTTATTTTTATTAGGAACGATTAGCATATTTAAGAGAAGTTTATACTCATTTCTATCAATGGAATTTGATGCTTTTGTCAATTTGTTCGTGTCAAGGGAGTTTCTCTCCTATAGATCCTCATTCTGCTATAAAGGGATGTTTTTGGAATTGTAAGCTCGCTTGCGAATGATGGTTGGAGAGTTCAATGTTCTCAATGATGCAGTTACTTTTATGATACTAGGGAGTTGTTATCTGCTCCTTGAAGGTGAAGAGAGTAAAGTTAAAGTGGTTTCCCTAATGGGAGGAGGCCCTAATAATAATCTCATTCGTGGAGTCCATGCTCCCAGATGGAGTTTGTGTAGTTAAGATGATCCTGATTCAAAAATAGATTTATTTGTTAGTTGTTTATGTCGTGACACCTTATCTTGAAGAAGTTGATGCGGGACAATGAGATTGTAGAGATATTAAGGCTCCTTCCTATAGAGGTTTTAGTTATAGTAGGAGTTGTTGAGGTTGAGGGTGATTTTCATGTCATGAAGGAGGTTGCTGCCACTACTTCAGTGCATACATTACTTTTGAATTGGTGAGGCTCCTTCCAAACATGGTAACAAATCCTGCAGTGGTGAGGTTACAAATTCATCGAAGCCAGCCCGTTGTGTAAGTATGTAGCCGTTGAGTTATTCATGTGCTGGTTTCCTTCGGATGTCGGGTCGGATGGTNGCCGCCACTACTTCAGTGCATACATTACTTTTGAATTGGTGAGGCTCCTTCCAAACATGGTAATAAATCCTGCAGTGGTGAGGTTACAAATTCATCGAAGCTAGCCCGTTGTGTAAGTATGTAGCCGTTGAGTTATTCATATGCTGGTTTCCTTCGGATGTCGGGTCGGATGGTGGTCATCCGCTTGTTCCCGAGGAGTTGCCTTATGAAGAGTTGATTAACGTTGCTAAGTTGGTGAGGAGATGTCGGCATAGCTAGCCAATTAGTTGAAGTGGCGGCTTACTCAGCAAAATCATTTTATATTTATTATAGGTGGGTCTTTGAAGTTGTCTTTTATGATAGCAGTGATGAAGGAGAGAATGGCTGCTTCTCCAAAGCAGCCTGGTTTGCCAATTGAAAAGGTTGGTCGCTTGGGCAAGGAACTCAAAACATTTGATGGTGCCCAAGCTCAACCAATTTTGGGCAGGTGATGACGTTGTTCTTCGCTACTTGATGAGGGCCAGGAGATTATCTGCAAAAAATGTTATTTGACTCTTTTTTTTTGGTGTAATAATAGGTGGCGACTTTAGTTCAAGTCCAAGTTGGCCCTGAGTATGAAATACTAATAACATTTTTACGTTTTTGAGATCTATTTTATTTGCTATATTCATGAATCATAGAGCATGTTGTACTAATTATTATTACCATTCATAGATGTATCATATTACTCTTTGTTCAATAATCATTTTTTCTCGAGCTGGATGCTATTTTGTGTCTAAAAACAAACATTTTATGTGAAGAGATGACTAATTGGATAAATTGTTAGTCGCTTTGTTCAACAAGTTTGTTGAGTGGAGTTGCTTTTGCTAGCTNAAGAGAATGGCTGCTTCTCCAAAGCAACCTGGTTTGTCAATTGAGAAGGTTGGTTGCTTGGGCAAGGAACTCAAAACATTTGATGGTGCCCAAGCTCAACCAATTTTGGGCAGGTGATGACGTTGTTCTTCACTACTTGATGAGGGCCAGGCGATTATCTGCAAAAAATGTTATTTGACTCTTTTTTTTTGTGTAGTAATAGGTGGCGACTTTAGTTCAAGTCCAAGTTGGCCCTGAGTATGGAATACTAATAACATTTTTACGTTTTTGAGATGTATTTTATTTGCTATATTCATGAATCATAGAGCATGTTGTACTAATTATTATTAACATTCATAGGTGTATCATATTACTCTTTGTTCAATAATCATTTTTTCTCGAGCTGGATGCTATTCTGTGTCTAAAAACAAACATTTCATGTGATAAGATGACTAATTGGATAAATTGTTAGTCGCTTTGTTCAACAAGTTTGTTTAGTGGAGTTGCTTTTGCTAGGTTCTTAAGGATATTTATTATCCTATTTTTAAGCCTGTCGATTATTATCTATTTTAGCATGTTGAGGAGTCTAGGGCACTTCGAACAATCCGCTATATTTATGATATCTTTGATTATTTAATGTAGTAATGCCAGGTAATAAAGTATGGAATTATCTTTTATTACCGACATAGAATTTACTATTAAAAATACTTGTGACTATACCAACCACTGTTTCTGTCTTTCTCCATCTTTATTTAGTGTTTTCTGAGCTTCTCTTTCTAGATCCTTCCCTTTAATTATTGTAAATTCGCCAAAATAATGGTGTCATGAACGTTGACGTGGTTGATGGTTTAATGAACTAAGTTTTAGGCTATCTTAGGTTTTCCTATTGGAAAGGAAAGGGTATGCTACAATTTTAATTTCTTATTTTTTTTATTTTGACGATAAGCGCCAGTTGAGAGTACCAAATTGGGATGAGTTCCCTCACTCTTACTTCGATGAAGAATTTTATATTTTTAGTGACTGGCCTAGACTTGGTTTTAGGTTATTGTTATGCTTCATACTCGCGGAGAGTGTGAAGTGCTGCGGAATAATGCTTGCCCATATATTGTTGAACTCAATCACAGGCGTCACGGCTGATCCATTTTAGGGAAGTGAAACTCAAGTGGATTCTAAACCTATTCCGCTATCTTATAGCAGTGAAGTCATTTGGATATGGCATTGTATCATTTTTGTTGAATCACATACAAAATAATATGTTGGCGAAAAAAGATAAAAAATTTAAAACATAAAATTATTTTGTCAATTTTTGGTTCGCTCTGTAATCCATACAAGGCTAGTCTACTCTCAAATCCCTTCGTTGCTAGTTCTAAGTGGCATCATGGAGGAGATTTTGATTTGACGTAAAAACCCTAAAGTTGGATACCAAAGGTATTTGGATTGTTCCCAGTAAAACAATATATTAGTTGTGTGTTGTCTCAAAAAAATCATTTTTTTGTCATTATTTTAGGTGAGTTTATTTTAATTTTTTTGTAAAATTTTTTTGTGACCGACCCTAATACTTATTTAGTCTTAGATGACCCTGAGGGCCTAGCATTTTTAGAGGGGACTAGAATATTGTGAGCTTCTAAATTAAGGGAAGTGAAAGAAGCGAGGCAAGTTTACCCTCAAGGATGATTCCACGTTCAAATGAGTGTTATGAGGGCGGCCCGCTGAGAGAAGGCCTCATGATGCGTATTGCCAAATGATGGGCCACTAGAGGCAACTATGATTACCAAACAATATTTGGCCCGAGAAGCGTTTTCATCTGTGGCCCATAGAGAGAAGAATAGATGAGGAGATGTTGGTTGCTAAGACTACCCATGATTTAGGCAAGAAAAAGGTTGGAGATCTGCAATTAGGGGAAAAGAGTTAAAGGGGATGAGGATGTTCCTCGGGGCCAGCATTGGCCTGCGATCTGAAAATTAAGGCGGGCCCTACTTGTGAATCAATATGGCAATTTATTGATGACTATGGTTCGAGCTGATCAGGATCTAGCTGCAAAAGAGGCCAATCTCCATGATATGAAACTTGTTGCTGTGAAGAAGAGAAGGAGGTGATGATGAGACGGAACGCCGAGTTGAATGAGCAACTTTCTCCAAAGGAATCTCCCTCGTATGGGCTTCTTTCTAAGATGAGGCCGCCTTCAAGATTTTCCTTCCCTTAGGCAGACCTTTGAGGAGTTCATGGATTATTTGAAACAAAATTTGGCTATCTTTTAAGCCTTGGCTCTTCTACAAGAAGAGGGCCTTAAGTATGGCTTGGATTGATTGGCTTCAAAGGGTTTTAGTCGCATCTCATTATGCCATTTTGATGAATTATACAAGATGATGGAGGGGGAGGCACAATTGGTCGACAAAGAGTTGGCAGAATAATTTAAAATTGGTAAAGAGAGCACCTTCTAGTTGCTTTGTTTCGTGTCCATCACACTCGCAAACTCTCTTTCTCCTCTCTCTTTTATTGGCATCGCCAGCAGTTCTTTATAAAGACAAAAACTTTTTGTTATGAAACTCAGTTGGTTTGCCCAGAAAAAGGGTTTTACTTCTCATCTTTGTTATACTTAATATTTTCATTTTTGCCATCATACTACGTTTTTCATCTTTGATGGCAAGGGTGTCGAAGCTCTTATTTATGAGTAGATCTATCGCCATGTTTTCATCTTCAATCATTTGTTAATCATGATTGATTCATAATACCATGAGCAAGTCGATGATTATTTTGATTTGTCACTCTCATGTGATGGTTAAAGTTGAGGAATGCATCGGACCTATTGTGTGATGGAAAAGTACCACTTAAAAGAAAAATTTATAAATGGTGGTGAGATTTGCAGTGCTTTATGTTGCAGAATATTGGCCTGTAAATGAGACATAAAATTATGTGTTTTTTAAATTGTTTTTTATACTTTATTTTTAGAAAATTAATTAAAGTGTTGCTGAGATGAGAATGCTCATGTGGATGAGTGGCTTTACACCTAGAGAAAAAATACAAAATGAATATATCCGTAAAAGGTTGGCGTAGCTCTAGTGATAGACAAAATTAGAGAGTTGCCTTAGATGGTTTGGCCATATTAAACGTCGACCATTTGATGAACCTGGTAGGAGTAAATGTTTTAAATTTTACTTATGTTTAGAAAGGTTAAGGTAGACCTAGAAGGAAATGGGTATGTTGTATAAAAAATGATCTTAATTTCTACAAATAAATGAAAATATTACACTGAATATGACACATTGCAGAAAGAGGATTCATGTAGTCGATCCCACATAGTGAAATAATGTATTGGTTGTTGATCTCAAGAGTTAGTTGATTATTATTTTTATTGGTTGCTCTCCCAAATCTCATTTGTTTACAATCCCTTTCATTGATTGCTCTCCCATGAATGCCTTAGCCATCTTGGATGGGTTATGTTTTAGCCAGATTCAACTCTTTGTAGAGGTAATTATTTTGATTTTTCCAAACGGACTTACACACATCTTTCAAAGCAAGATTTGAACTCCAAACCTTGGACTAATTTAAGTTGGGCGAGGGGGGGATATTACTCAGTTTGAAAGCCTTCATACCTTCTTCAGCTTGTTGTAATAGAGAATCTTGTTTTATTTTTTAGCTTGTACATTATACCTTAGTCATCTTTTTTGGCAAATTAGCTATCGTTATTGTTGATCGGTCGTTCTTCCCTGGCACCTTTAAAAATTAGTGTTGATTGGGTACATTGGCCACATTCAAGCTGATTTTTTTTGTTTTTACTTTCTCTTGGATTCACTCTACCAAACATACATACTGGCTTTTTTTTTTAAGGAATTATATGTTTTCTATTTCTAGAATGTTATCCTCATGTATGAGTTCTATGGTTTTACTGTTGTCGGAGTTCAATGGTTTTACAATTATCGGTGGGGCTGCAATAGAGGAGGCATTTAAATCATCTCATCCTTTATGGAGGCAAATACTCTAGCCGAGGAGTTTATGCCAGCATTTTTGGTAAGGTGGCAAGTTAGCCACTTAAGTATGAGGAACTTAGCTTGGTTAGTCTTTTGTGAAAAAATGGACTGACGCAGCTCTTCAATTATATGGGATTGCAGGGAACCAGGATGGGCAGAGGGGCAAGCACGATTTTTGCATATTTTTTCCATTCTCTTTCTTGTTTTTTTTAATTCTTTTCTCATTTCCTTATTTCTAATTAGGGTTTCTTCCTAGCATGTTCTATTTATATCCCACTTTCTGTTTCTTCAGACTTTTGATTTGTTATGAATTTAGAGAGATTATAGCCTTTATTTTCTACGTTAAGGAATGCTGTATCATTTCATTTTTCTAGTGTTTTGCATGCGTCTTACTCATAAATAGGTGGTGAAACCTCCTAGCCACTTGAACATCGCCAATTCGGAGTTTCTTTTTTTGTTTTTAGTCGGGATAGCCGCCCCTGATGTTGAACCTGCTGTCTAAGATCAGATTTATCTCTTAATCCCATCTAAATGCCTCCAAACTTGCATTTACGGTTCTTTGCTATTTGATAACATCATCCTTGCTAAATCCCGTTCCTAAATACCTTTTTGGAGCTCTATAAGATGTCATATGGTATCAGAGTCCGACCCTAAATTCTTGGGGATTTGTCATTTCTACCCCAAATCTAAAATATAAAATATAAAAAATAAAAAATTTTCCACCATACTCAAAGCATTCCTACATTAATTCTTAAACCCGACTAAATTTGTAAAATTTAACATTTCTACTTTTACCAAAAATCCATCTTGACACCACCAAAATCTTAAACTTCGACCAACCTTTGATTTATAATCGAACATCCACCGAACGTTGACCAAGAGAAAAAGGAGATAATATAGTCTAGGAGAAATCTGTAAAGAAGTGTCTAGGAGTTTATTTTGGAGGATATGTAGTGAGAAATCATTCTACAACAATAGATGTTTACCGCATTTAAGAGTAGACAATCCGGTGAGATTACCCATAACTACAATGGTGACTCGCCTGATCGAGGGCGAAATTGAATCATTTTCATCAGGAAGTTTCTAGTGATGAAGAGCCAATATTTTGACGATTTAACATGGAACATCAGAAGAGTAGCTAAACTTTTGAAGTAAAGGTGGATTTACTAGATTTTGATGACCACATATTTCCGAACGAATACATCAAGTAGTTTCAGATTTCAAAATGAGTGTTTGAATACAAGGATGTCTTACCAGACAGAAGGGTAAAGCTATTAGCTATCAAGTTCAGGAAGAATGTTTCTTTGTGGTGGAAAATTTTGGAACGCTTACACCGGCATGAGGCTACAAATATATTTACTACTTGTTCGAATCTAAAACGGGAGATGCAGTGCAAATACCTTTTTCGGTATTACTAATAGGACATGTTATTGAGACTTCATCATTTATTACAATAAGATCTCTTAGTAGAGAAGTACACAGCTGAGTTCGATCAGCTTATGCTGAAATTTGAAGTACTGGAACCCGAGAAAAATACTATAGCCTGATTTTTGGGGGGGGGGGGGTATTAAGGCCATAAATTGGCAACAAATGCAACTGCAAACTTATTGGAACTTACANTTGGCAACATATGCAACTGCAAACTTATTGGATCTTACAAGATGTCTAGACTTTTGACTTGACGATGGAAAGACAACACCGCAGTATCATGTCCACAACACATTCCAAATTGGATTCAACCATAGAATCAAGTAGTGAGAGCACACCTAGTGGAGCATCTAAGCTGACCATGCCTTAAGAGAAATCCATTCAGAGTGGAGAAATTGTGGAGGCCACCAACACTCTTGAATTCGTCCTGAACAAGAAATGCTTCAAGTGCCATGATTTTGGGCACATTGCATCAGATTACATAAACAAGAGAATTATATCTTTTACTGAATAGGGTATAGTGGAGGAGGTAGATGGTGAAGACCTCGAGAATGAGAATAAAGAGAAGTACTGGCTACCTGCAGAGATGGAGAGATGCTAGTAATCCTACGGGTCCTTCAAATTGAGCTCATGAGGAAGCAATAATGGCTTCACAATATTTTTGTACTATTTTTACCATGCAGTGGAAAGTATGTAGCCTCATTATAGATGGAGGCATTTGAGAAAATGTGGCTTCTACATAGCTGGTGGACAAATTGAGCCTCACTATTTAGAAGCATTGTCAGGCCAAATTCCCTGACTTGGTTGAAGAAGGAGAGTAAGATCATTATTTATAGAAGGTCCCCTGTGGAGTTTTCTGTGGGAGACAAACTGTAGGGTCATGATTTGTGTGATGTGCCAATGGAGGCGTGTAACATTCTTTTATCCTGACTATGACAATATGACGATTACACTTAATGATGGCCGCAAAAACACCTATTCACTTATCAAAGGGCGAGAAGTGTATTATACTGCAATTTAAAGTCGGTCATGATGGATACTGTAACGGAGACATGAATTTAAGTGGGCTTTTGTTATCTTTCTATAGACTATGATAGAAATACCAATGAAACCTGCCTTAGATGCTGAAAGATAGTGCCATGGAAGAGATGATATCTAAGATGATGCGGCCCTTACTAGAAGTGCTTCAGAATTCTCTCCCATTCAATTTACCTTACTGTTGCCACTGTTAAGAGCGGTCCAATATGTCACTTAGAAATGGGAAAATTTTGAACTATTTCTGGAAGACCATATAAAGTAAGCTAGGTACTAAAATTCAGTTTAGTTCAATAGAGCGCTCATGAATAGATTGCTAGGTATGAGTGGTGAATTGCAACTTTTGAAATCTTTCTGTGTTTTGTGGGAAAAAACAAACTACAGTGGGATCTAGGTCCTTCCAATTAAAAATAAATAGCTTCTCCTAGCTTGATGAATGACATTGAGCATCAATTACACGACGCAGAATCTCATGTTTCTGTGAGACTACAAGAAACTGCTATTGTGCAGAGGGACAAGCATGATTTTTGCATATTTTTTCCTTTTCTCTTTGTTGTTTTCCTTTTTTAAAATTTATTTTTTATTTCTTTATTCCTAATTATGGTTTCTTCCTATCATGGACTATTTATATCTTGTATTTCCTATTTCTTTCAGACGTTTAATTTGAATTGAGTAGAGAGATTATAATCTCTATTTTCTACATGAAGGAGTATCGCATGCTTTCTTTTCGCAAGCGGTGCGTCTATATCTTGTTGAGGAACAGGTCGTAAAACTTTCTCTCCACCAGAATTTTTCTGCACTATTTTCAGCTAGGATAGTGCTGACGATGTCGAATCTTTTGTCCAACAGCCGATTCATTTCCGCAATCCCGTCCGAATGCTGCTGACTTTAGTTTAACTTTCCCTTATCATACCACAACCACATCCCTACTAAATGCTGTTCTAAAGTACCATTTAGGAGTCCTAGAATGGTATCATGGTCATTGGGTTTTTTTTCCAATCCTCGTGCTACTAGAGTTAGAATGAGAAGTGTTTGGGTTTGCTCGCTCTTCCATTCGACGATGTCAACTTATTCATACGGGTAAACTTTAACCCTAGAGTGGAACAGATACTTAGGTGGTGTAGCATGCAAATGCTGGCTCCTCGTTGTTGATCTACGTGGCAATTAGCCTCAGAAGTGATGATTTTTCTACATGAGTAGGACTACCATTTGGAGTTTTATTTAACAAATGAGGGGCAGATGTACCTTCTCGTTGAAGAATTGTCTATAACAAAGGTGATACACGATTTGCTCAAGATCTTTATCTTTAGATTTTGTTTGTGAACATTAATTTTCTCAACTATTTGCTTCTTTATATATTCTAAATTATATGCTTGTCCTGTAAAAGTAGAGGTTTTGTTAATGAAAAGTTATTTTCTTATGGAGTTCATGACATGTTTCGGATTGTACTCGTTTATTCGAGCGAGCTTCATAGACTTGTTGAGGTGGAGCCCGGTTCAGAAAAAAAAGAAAAGGAAAATACTTGTTACCCGCTCCCAATACCACCTCTTCAGTTCGCGAAACAAAAAGGCTTGCCTTCTTCAGTTCGAGAATAGGAAAGTCGCTCCTCCCTTGTGCGAAACAGTAAGATCGCTCATTGGTATTCCTCTTCGGTAGGTGTGAATAGGAAGAGTAGCGCAACGAATAGATGGAATCTCCGATATAGAAAGTGTTTTTCGCAAGGTGCTCTCTTAGTTGTTTCTACGTGCTTTACAGAAGGAAGAAGAAGATAGTGGAAGAAGAATGTTGTTTTTTTTATTTCTTCTTGGTGGCTTTTGGCAGAAGAGAAATAGGTTTTTTCTCTTGTATGTTTTCTTCTTCTTCGGTGTATTTCGATGTAGAGAGAGAAGGAGAGAGAAAAGGAGATGAGAGTTTTTCCTTGTAATTGTCGAAGGGATCGACAGGTGTAAATTTCTCAATTAGTAAAATCCTCTGTAACTCCGTGGATGTAGGCAATTTGTCGAACCACGTAAATATGTGTATTCTTTTCTTGTGTTATTTTTCTTGTTCTATTTTTCACTTCGTCATCGATCGTTTTATTTCAATATACAACAACTGGTATCAGAGCCAATGACTGCAGATGAAGTGAAAGTTTCAGGGATCGAGAAGTTCGATGACACAGATTTTGGTTAGTGGAGGATGCAGATAGTGGACTATCTCTATGAGAAGAAACTCCATCTTCTGTTATTGGGGAAAAAACCTGAAAGAATGAATGAGGCTGAATGAAATCTATTGGATTGACAAATTCTGGGGTTTATTTGATTGACTATCTCTATGAGAAGAAACTCCATCTTCTGTTATTGGGGAAAAAACCTGAAATAATGAATGAGGCTGAATGAAATCTATTGGATTGACAAATTCTGGGGTTTATTTGATTGACCCTATCGAGGTCCTTTGCACACAACGTCATCAAAGAGAAGACGACTGCAGATCTTATGGCAATTCTGTCAGGTATGTATGAAAAGCCATGGACGAATAACAATGTATATTTGATGTAGAAGTTATTCAATTTGAAGATGGCGGAAGGTACGTCTGTTGTACAACACTTGAATGATTTCAATACTATCACAAATCAGTTATCGTCTGTGAAAATTAAATTTGATGATGAGATACGTGCACTGACTCTGTTGCTTCATTGTCAAATAGCTGAGAAGCTATGAGGATGACTGCCAGTAATTCTACAGATAAATCAAAATTGAAATATGAAGATATTCGTGATTTGATTTTGACTGAGAAAGTGCGCAGGAAAGATTCTGGCGAGATCTCAGGTTCGAGTTCAGTATTAAATGTTGATTTCAAAGGGAGTCATATGACAGAAACTCAAATATGGGAAGATCAAAATCAAAGAACAGAAGCAGGAGCAAGTCAAGGCCTGATAAACAAGTAACTTGCTGGAATCGTCGCAAAATTGACCACATAAAGAGGAACTGCAAGAATCATAAAAAGAAGTAGAATAACAAAACAAATATTGTAAATGAAGAATCACATGATACACTACTGCTGACAGTTCCATAGTTCTATTGATGATTGGATACTGGATTCAGGGGCTTCTGTCCATACAACTTCCCATCAGAAATGATGTGAAATTATGTTGCAGATGACTTTGGGAAAGTATATATGGCAGATGAAGAAGCTCTGAACATGGTAGAAATGAGAAATATTGACATTGCACTTCCAAACAAAAACAAGTGGACTCTGCAAAACGTCAGACACATTTCTGAACTGAAGAAAAACTTCATTTTCGTTGGGCAGCTTGATTAGTGTGGACATTCAGTAGTGTTCTCAGATAGCACCTGAAAGGTTACAAAAAGAGTACTGGTACTGGCTCGGGATAAGAAAACTGGTACGCTGTATATGACTACTGGTTTAATTAACAGCGTTGATACTACTGTTGCAGAATGCACAGCAGAGTAGTGGCATTGCAGATTTGGCCACATGAGTCAGAGATGTATGAAAGAACTTCAGTCCAGAGGTAAGCTACCAGAACTCAAGTCAGTTGATCTCGACATCTATGAGAGTTGTATTATGGTGAAGTAGAAGAAGGTCAGTTTCTTGAAAGGTGGCAGGACACCAAAGACATGAAAGCTAGATCTTGTACGCACAGATGTGTGAGGACCTTCTCTAGTGGTATCTCTTGAAGATTGTCGTTATTACATTGCATTCATTGATGATCATAATAAAAAAATATGAGTTTATTTCTTGAAGTATAAATTTGATGTATTCAGTGTGTTCAAAACTTGGAAGGCCATGGTTAAGACAGAGACATGCTTAAAGCTGAAATGTCTGAGGTATGATAATGGTGGTGAGTACATTGATGGTGGGTTCAAGGAGTACTATGCAGCTCAATGCATCAGAATGGAGAATACCACTCCAGGAACACCGCAACCAAATAGCTAAAAGTATGAGATTGCACGCCAGACTACCACCTACTTTATGAGCAGAAGCGGTCAACACTGCAGTTTATTTGATTAATAGGGGGTCATCTGTTATATTAAACTGTGAATTACCTGAAGAAGTCTGGTGTTGGAAAGTGGTAAAATTTTCTCACCTTAAGACTTTTGAATGTCTTTCTTATTCTCATTAATCCTGATGCTCGAAGTAAGCTTGAGGCTAAGTCAAAGAAATGTTATTTCATTGGCTATGAAGATGAGACATTTGGATATCGTTTCTGGGATGACCAGGGTAGTGAAAATCATAAGGAGAAGGAACGTGATTTTCAATGAGAATATTAGGTACAAGGACAAGTCCAGTGCAGTTTATGAAACAACATTGCAGGAATATGAGTTGGTAAGATTTGATGATTTACCAGAAGTTACAGTGCAGGGCAGAGATGCAGGTGACGGGGAGAGTGGATCCAGGGCATCCACTCCTATTTTTACACAGTCAGTTTCAGAGTAGTCTACCTCTACAATTGCAGTTTGCAAGTCAGAAATAGCTAGACGTTCTCCACAAGTTATTCTCTAACTTTGAACTACATTCTGTTGGCAGATGGTGGAGAAACCTTGCAAGATGAAAATTTAAGCAAGTGGGAGCTAGCCATGAAGGAGGAGATGGATTCTCTGCTAGAAAATCAGACTCGGGAGTTGACATAACTTCCATCTGAGAAGAAGTCATTACACAACAAGTGAGTGTACCGGGTGAAGACTAAGCATGATGACAGTAAAATGTACAAGGCTAGACTTGTTGTAAAGGGTTTTCAGCAGAAGCACAGTATTGATTATTCCGAGATTTTCTTCCTTGTGGTGAAGCTTACAACCATCAGAACGGTATAGTCTATGGTGACTACTGAAAATCTCTTCCTTGAGTAGTTAGATGTGAAGACAGTTTTTCTTCATAGGGATCTTGAAGAAGACATCTACATGCACCAACCTGAAGGGTTCGTAGCACAGGGAAAGAATTAGTTTGCAGATTGAAGAAGAGCTTGTATGAACTGAAGCAAGCTCCTAGACAGTGGTACAAGAAATTTGATAATTTCATGCACAGTGCAGGGTACAGACAGATGTCAGACAGATCACTGTTATTATGTCAGGTATTTTGACAATTTCTATATCATGCTACTGCTGTATGTGGATGATATGGTGCTAGTATTGAGGAGATCAATAATCTGAAGGAGCAGATGTCAAAACACTTTGCAATGAAAGATTTGAGAGCGGCAAAATAAATCCTTGATATGAGAATTGTCAGAGATAGAGTCAGAGGCATATTGAGACTCTCTCAGGCTGAGTATGTGAAAAAAATACTTAGCATGTACAACATGAATAAGGCCAAACCAGTTGGCAAATCCTTGTGGGAAGTTACTTCAGACTCGGCAAGAATCAGTCACCCAAGGCAGAGGAGGAACGGGATCACATGAGTAAGGTTCCTTATGCTTCAGCTATTGGTTCACTTATGTATGTTATGGTTTGCACCATACCTGATATTGCCCATGTAATGGGAGTTGTTAGCAGATACAGGAGTAATCCGAGAAAGGAACTTTGAGAAGCAGTGAAGTGGATCTTGAGGTACCTAAGAGGCTCTTAAGAAACTTACTTGTGTTTCTTAGGAAAGAGTTCAACGATATAGAGCTATGTTGATACTGATCTAGCTGGAGACATTGATACGAGAAGAAGTACTACCGACTATATTTATACTATTGGTGGCATTGCAGTATCATAGGGCTCTAATTTGCAGAAGATATTTTCGTTGTCTACTACAAAAGCGGAGTATATATCAGTATCAGAGACTGCAAAGGAAATGATATGACTATAAGGTTTCTTGGAGGAATTGGGCAAGAAAAATCAGAAGGGCATTATTTATAATGATAATCAGAGTATCATATTCATTGTCAGGAATCTAACATTTCAGTCCAGGGCTAAGCACATTTAGATTAGGTATCACTTCATAAATTTATTGTTGGGATGACAGACAGTTGTTGCTTGAGAAATTTTATGGAAGCAAGAACTGTGCTGATATGTTGACAAAGTGTGTTACTCTAGAGAAACTGAAGCTGTGCGCAGCTTTAGTTGGTCTTCTAGCTTGAAAACAGGGGTCTTGAGTTGCAGAGGTGGAGGATAACACGTTTGAAGAAAAAATGGTGACGCTGCTAGTGGAGGATATCAGTTTGAGGAAAAAGAAGTTGGAGTCTGTGTACCGGTCTCCAAGTGGGAGATTTTTTGAGGTGGAGTCTGGTTCAGAAAAAAGAAAAAAAAAAGAAAAATACCTCTCTCCCACTACCGCCTCTCTCTCCCACTACCGCCTCTTCAGTTCGCGAAACAAAAAGGCTTGCCTTCTTCAGTTCAAAAACAAGAAAGTCCCTCCTCCCTTGCGCGAAACACTAAGATCGCTCCTTGGTATTCCTCTTCGGCAGGTGTGAACAGGAAGAGTAGCGCGGCGAATAGAAGGAATCTCCGACAGAAAAAAAAGATGTTTTTTGCAAGGTGCTCTCTCTTAGTTGTTTCTGTGTGTTTTGCAGAAGGAAAAAAAAAATAGTGGAAGAAGAAGGTTGCTCTCTTTGATTTCTTCTTGGTGGTTTTTGGCAGAAGAGAAAAAAGTTTTTTTCTCTTAACGTTTTTCTTCTTCTTCGGTGTATTTCATTGTAGAGAGAGAAGAATAGAGTAAAGGATAGGAGAGTTTTCTCTTGTAATTGTCGAAGGGATCAACTGGTGTAAATTTTTCAATTAGTAAAATCTTTTACAACTCTGTGGATGTAGGCAATTTACCGAATCACGTAAATATGTGTGTTATTTTCTTGTGTGATTTTTTTTTTCTATTTTTCACTTCGTCGTCAATCATTCTATTTCAATATACCACAATAACCCTCTCGTTTTCTTATATGAGCACGGAACGAAGATTCTTTTCGGATGAACTTTAACTAGAAAAGTTATCTCTTCAGTTTGTTACTTAAGCTTTGAAAAGGATGAACCAGCTTCATCAAGTCTCAACCATCTTGTTGCGCATAGGAGCTGTCTTTTCTAATGAGCGGTCATTCATGACTTTCTAACATAGGTTGATATCTCATGATCATAGATCCCGAAGTTACCTGACCTATCCTAAACTTTCCAACTTCTGGTTAACTTCCTCAATTGGTGGTTCACGGTAATTTGAATCAGTGAAATGATTTTTTCATGTTTCCTTCTCTCCTGAACTAAATAGTTTAGTCATTTGCGGAGAACGAGTGAAACACTAGGATAAAACAGTTAAAACTCCACAGAATCCCTAAAATTCTCTTCAAAAATGAGTTCCAACTGGTAGGAATTTTCTTTGATGACTAATTTATAAGCTATTACAACCCCTTTAACCACAATATTTGTCAAGAGATGCACCGGTGAATTTGCGGACACAATTAAGAAAATGCTGAATGTAACATAACTTTAGGGTTTTTTGGGTGTAATTGTGAATAATACTTCATTCGAAACTAAATTACTAGGCTCCATAACTTGGATTGATGCATTGTACATTTGAGCTCGTTGATTCCATCCATTTGAGCTGATCTTGCCAACGCATCAAAGTTAGTCCAAAGTCATTATCTTTATGGTTGTTGCTTAGTGGAGTTGCACAAAGAAATTATTGACAAATATTACATTGCAAAATATTTGATATTATCATCTTCAAGATTGTTGCCCATATAATAGCGTGGAAATTCTTTATATTATCATGTCTTTCAAATGACACCTCAAATATATTAATTTTTGAAGTTACTGTCTGATGGCTGCCATCCTTCATATTTATTCTGATAAATAAGTCCTTGTTCGAATGTTGCAGAGATCCAATAATGAGAAACAGAAGGTATTCTCTCAATGTTTAAGAGCAAATCGTCATTTCTATAGTTGAGAAGTTGTAGACTTTTTGTTGATTGAAAAGGCTACATAAAATTCAGGTCTTTTAATTCTTTCGGTACTCGTACTTTGAACAGGCACTAAGAACTTTGTTTTGACAGGAGACAGCAAAACATTCAAATTACCCCTGCAAGCCGTATTTGCTCTGCCTGGAGTTGGAATCTCGTTCCGGTGCTACATTGATATTATTTTCAATCAATAGCCGGTTCACTAATTTGGCACGGATTTTCTGTTTGATAAAATGACTGCCTTTTTCCTACAATAAATCAATTTTTTTTCAATTAAATTTTCCTAAAGATTGTTTGGAAAGTTTTGAGCCAATTTTTTTTTTTTGTTGTAATATCTAACTTGAGGATTGACAGAAAATCCGGCCAACCGGACAGGAAGGTAAAAACAGTAAAAANCTTTTCAATCAATCGCCACTTCACTAAAATTTGGCACGGATTTTCTGGTTGATAAAATGACTGCCTTTTTCCTACAATAAATCAATTTTTTTCAATTAAATTTTCCTAAAGATTGTTTGGAAAGTTTTGAGCTTTTTTTTTTTATTGTTGTAATATCTAACTTGAGGATTGACAGAAAATCCGGCCAACCGGACAGGAAGGTAAAAACAGTAAAAAGCTTTATTCTTTAATTTATTTTTTATTTTAATAGGTTTATACTATTTAAGCACATTGTCGTTTTCTAGATCTGTGAAATTTATAAGTTGTGGCTTTTCAAGAGAATTTATTTGATTAATTAAAAAAGAATTTTTTTATAATGATCAATAGAAAGTCATCAGACCAAAATCATAATAGTAATTTGTTCATTGAAAAAAATTTGCGAGCATGCATTTAAGGCTTGCTTTTAGGGCTCACTTGGTTGAGCTATTGATATTGGCTGTAGCTAGAGCTGGCATTTTTTTTTGAACGCCTTGTTATGTTTGCATTTTAAAACTAAAATAAATAGCTGAATATTTGTTGGTTAAATTTATTACTTTTTTAATTTTAAGGTTAAAATTAGTTTGCATGTGCACAGATATATATAGGCACACACACAGAGCTTGAGGCCAACAAGAATAGGACTAAGTGATTCGAGTATAAAGGCTAACTCAAACAAACAAGAATAGGATTAAGTGATTCGAGTATAAACTAATCGATTGGAAATGAGTAGGAAAGTACCTGGACTGTTAACTACAAGAACGCTTACTCGATGTAGTAGCCTATCCCGTAGTAGAGTTGACCCAATAGAAGAGTTAGTTTCACAAAATATCCTTGACCATCTAACACCAAAAGACTCCTTACCAAAGATTGAAGATAGTTAGCAGGACTAGATCAGTCGATCGAACTCCACTGATTGAGTTTAGTTGACCAAGCCGACTCATCGAGATAAGTTAACTAAGCTTAGTCGGTCGAGCCAAAAGGCAATTAGATGATAAGTTATTGCTTGTAAATACCTTAAATACCTCAGTACAAATTCTCTCTAAATGAAAGTAAAAGAGTAGTATCTTTAAATAGGGAAATTATTTAATGAAAGATCAACATTATTTTTATCATTCATTTGTCTCTCTCTCTCTCTCGCTCTCTCTCTCTCTTATTTACGCTTTGTTCATTGGTTGTAATTCACAGCTAATCTCAGATTCAATATCTTAAAAGATGAGGTGATTGTAGATCATGCTACTAACAAGAAGCGTAATGCAAGAAGTAGAATCTCACAATCGGGAGACCGACAATGACATGAAGTGCACCAAGATTTGTGTACAATAGATCTAAGGTCTGAAGGATCAAATGTTAGAGATGATAAGAGTCGTGCTAAATTGGGAGCAGGATTAACAAACCTGATATGTTGTTCTGACCTTAAACTTTAGAAGAGTCATCGCATAAGAGATTACAACTCTCCCCTCCCAACTTCATTTATAACCAAACAAACCAACGGTCACCCACTAAAAGGAGCCAACCATGGAGAATGGTAGAAACTAAGACAAGATCCTTGCCTTTCTACCTTGGCATGCTTCAAAGACTTACGAACACCCCCAGATGACCATTTTGTTGGTTGTACTCATCATCAAGGTGGTCAAACCTAGTATCCTGAATGGTGGTAGGCTCAATATGTGCTGCGACAGCCACCGACTTACGAGAGCCACAACTAGACTCTTTTAAGGGTCTCAATGGTTGAAATCATGGAGTCATACAAAATAATGACTATTTCAAATATGCAACTCCGATGAAAGCTAAAGCTTATTTTTGAGACCTAAAAGATTATTGCATTTATAATCATGAACACTGTCAAGGAATTGAAGAGTGTTAACATCAATGAAGTCTAATCAGGTATTTGATCAAAGTTGGGAAATTGAAGGATTTTGTAGCCCATGGAGCAACCACCGAACCACGAGGAAAAACTCATATTGTAGAAATTACAAGTGATTAAGTCCTAGCCCAGTGATACACATATCATGCACAATTCCTACCATCTTCGGAGGTGATGGAGGATAGCCAACCCATTGAGCCAGCACTTAGATGGGTGAATTGTGTGCAGTTTCCTTAACATCGCAATGCAGATCACACCCTCTCATCTCTTTTACTGACAAAAGCTTATCTCTAATGGGAAATCTATACAACGATGCTATCGTCGTCATCGCCCTAATCGCCAATTTTTAAATTGGTTGCATACTCATTGATTCTTAGAGCATGATGAGCATCATCTTCAAGTTGGTATTTGACAAAATGCGAGGAACCCTTGCCCAGCTACAATTCACCAACATTGCTGACTTTCTCATAGTCGACTTTCTGCCTACATACAAAGTAATTTTCAATAGCCCCTCTCTCAATTTCTTTAGAGTCGTCGCCTCCACATACCATGTAGCTATTGAATTTCTGCAAGATGGACAGATGATCACTGTCCAAGGCAACTGGGAACAAACTCACACAAGTTATCTTTGTGTAGTTAGGAGCGTTCAGCAAGAGCATCTCCTACATGACTTTTAGTAAGGAGAAGGCCTTGAGACCAGCGAGCCAGCCCAAAAAAATCCCTGCGGTCGACAACGACATTGACAAAATTTTTTGACTGATTGATGCCTTTGATGTATGTCATAGGGAAGAGCTAATAAAAAATCTTCAAGATCATCAGGACGACATTTCCTGGTCAGTCGTTGAGATGCTAAGGGTGTTGATCTATGTAGTCTGTCCTTGGGTAAATGTCAATTAAGTGATCTAACCCATGAAGCAGAAAATGAGGACGACTGTGGTCACATTAGCCGAAGATATTTGAGAAAAGATGTAAAAGTTGTTAGAAGTCGACTACATCCGAGAAGTCCAAAACTTGGGATGAGTATTGATCCAACATAAAATTACTTACTTTTATGCACATTTATGCTCAATTTTTTAGGATATTGTGCTTTAATAAAATGTATTTTTATGTTTTTGGTTACAGGTGCAAGAAAAATAGTTTAAGAGTTAAAAAGAGCAAAAATATATAAAATAGGAGCAAAATGAGCTAAACTAAAGAAAAGAATGCGAACCAGCCGAACTGGCGCCTAGGCGCTAGATATACAGAACTTGGTTGGCGCCTAGACGCGAGGGTTTGATGCCTAGTCACCATTGTTATTTTCTAGAAGATTCATTAAATAAGACTAAATTTTGAAGATTACTGAAGCAACCCTTGGTCATTTTTGAAGCTCTATAAATACAGATGAATTCAGAGGCTAGGGGAGTCGGATCTATAAAGTCACTTAGTGTGTGAGTGTGTTAAGTGTGAGAAATTTTCTTTGTGAATCTGTTATTTCTGGAGTTTGTGAGTCTTGTAAGTGTTGTTGGAGTCAGAGAAGTTAGAGAATTTCGAAGGAGTGCTTGGGGGAACATTCAAGATATGTATTTGTATGTTTGTTTTTAAGTTTTTTACTTTAAATTTGAGTTTTATAAATATATTTTATTTTATTATCCCCATACATTTTGGGTAGTTTTCTCTCTTTCTCCTTGCAATATGAAGTAATTAAGTAAGTGATTTTGATTTTGTTTAGAACTTCTTTTATTTCTAAAAATTGTGATGATATTTTTATCAAATCTTCATTTAATTTACAAATTGCCCACTTATACTGTTAAAATTTGTTGAAGAAACTTGTAGACCCGAGAAGGCTAAGATTTATTAACTTGTAAGTATCACATTCTATCTAGGAAAGAGTAGTGGCGATCGTCCGAAGGGGGGTGCAAATAGAAAGGGTGATAAGATTGGATGGGGGTAGAGTTGATGTTTCTAGAGTGATAGGTTAGATTCTTTTATCAATTTGGTCTCGAGATTGAAACTAATGGTTACTGGTAGGTCTTATAGAGAGAGCACAATGGATAATCTAGAAGTGAGAGGGTAGAACCTACCCAACACTACTATACATGTCATCACCAGCTTTAAATTAGTCAATGTTCTTTACACAATTTGAAAGAAGTAAATAATATATATGTATGCTCCTATTTGTCACAATACTACACTTAAGTTTCTAAATAATTTTGAAATCATATATTGACTATGAATTATTTGCAAGAATAAATTTACTTTTTTTATATTGTTTAAGTCATTACATTTAGTTTTACTTGTATTTTGCAGAAATTAGTAAACTTAATTTTCATCTTTAGATAGTTGCTACAGTCTTAAGTAAAGTTTTCTTAAAATTAAAATTTCTGAATTTCATTTCATTGTTTTTTTTTTTACGTTTTTTCTGTAGGATCGATACTAAGGTTTTTAAAAAAAATTTGTATTTCTTGAAATGATATGTATACTTGCGTAGTACTCTGATACACCTAAAATATATACTCTTTATGTACACATTTTTATACATATTTTTGAGATTTTTTTTGCTTTAATAAAATGTATTTGTGTGTTTTTCTTTCAGGTAATGGATGATAAATGGTGAATAGATTGAAAAAGGATCAAATTTGAGCAAAAATGAAGGTGTGCAAAAGAACTATGGCG
>JXCR01041409.1:1263-16729 GCA_002079205.1 Phalaenopsis hybrid cultivar
CCCGCTCCAACTCCTTCAGCAAAGAAGACCATTGCGCCTTCCCTCTCCCCTGTTAATCTTAATCCCCCCGCCGCCACCCCAGAACTGTCTTCCTCCCCTCCGGCACCATCCCCGGTGAGCTCTCCGCCTGCTCCAGCACCGGCATTGCCGCCTTCGACAACCGTACCCGCCGCACCCACACCAGAGCCGACACTATCCCCGCCGCAGCCGGCTGAAGTGCCGGCCCCTGCTCCGAGCAAGAAGGGAAAGAGGGATAAAAAGAAGAAAGTGGCTGCTTCTCCGGCACCGCTTCAAGGCCCCGCAGTGGCCAGCGCCGCCTCGTCGCCGGAAGCCTCTTCCCCTGGGCCCAGCGCCGCTGCCGCCGCGGCCTCCGACGAAGCGGTATATCCACGGTCTTCTTCTTTATTTTTCTTCAGTTGTGATTTCTACTTCTCTGTGCTCTAGATGCGTTCAGATCCGAACGTTGCAATTCAAACATACGGACCGTAGGGACAACGGTCACGTCTCCTCATAGAGCCGTTAGATGATTAGTATTTAATATTAACCTTAGAATAATAAGTTTAGTTGATATGGCATATAGACACATGAAATATTGCTATTTACAAATCTATCAACCTATTTCATCCTTAGTTTTTTGCTTATATTTTTTTCATCTGTGAAAATGCAGAACGGTGCAGAGAGGGTGATGTCCGTGAAGAAGATGGTTGGTGGATTTATCTCAACATGGGCCCTCCTGCTGGCATTTGCCTTGTTCGGCTAGATCGGAAGATGCCATTAAATTAAATATAAATTCGACTATTTTGTATTTCGGTCCTCTCCCCGGCTGTAATTTTTTATTATTATTATTTTAATATTGTGCTGCTCATTTCTTGTACGGATTGTTAGATGTAAACTCACATTATTTCACTTTGGATTCTTTGCCCCGCACAGGCCTCTGTTTAGTATCATTTGTTCTTATTTATTTTGTTTTCTTATTAAAAAGTTGGGGCCTCTACATGCATAGCAATTAATTCTCATGTATTTACATATCTAACACCTAAATTTTAGTTTTTTATATTTATACCACCAAAATCTTTCACATCACATAAAAAAAAAACCAAAGTTCTAAAAAAAAGAAATACACATTGTTCAAGCATGAATAAGAGGTTAATTAAAATTTAGGCGTTAGATATGTAAATACATAAAAATTGAGTGGTATGCATGTAAATCTTCCTTACAAATTTTTATAAAGATACGTGCTTTATCAATAATGTACGATCAAAGTGCAGCCTTGAGATAGAAGTAAAGTTTGATGCAAATCTTTGGGAGGGGTATAATGTGAAAGAAATGCTTTTGACAACTTTAGTTTGTGCTTTAAGTGCTGCATGAAAGTAGGTATTTTTCATAATATTATTCCCTTGGGACTAAGAAAATGGCAGCCTTGGCTTCTACAGTATGGGGGTAGCAAATTGTATTGTCAAAAATGTTCACTAATTCGCTCTATTTTGGGTAATATATACCTTAGCATATTGAGACATAGCCAGAGGAGAGATAATGGAGATATCTGAATAGTTAATGGACAAAGTTGATGAATAAAAACATTCCCCAAAGTCCAAGTAAAAGAGGCAATAGATGTTGGCTTATTGAGAGAGACGTAGCAAGACAGGCAGTGAGAGATACTTGAGGATATGAACAAATTTGACTAAGACAAGACATTCTCCAAAGTCTAATAATAGCCCAACATCTTCACAAGAGCATCAAAGATGTAAACAGACAACATTGCTGCTCCAATAAAGAGGCGATAGGTGCTTAAATATTGAAGGCACGAGAGGTTGAGAGATAGTGAGAGATATATCTTGAATGTTGGGACTAAAAGAAAGGAAACAATGAGCAAAAGGAAAGAGAACGATTCAAGAACATTATATAAACAAATTTGACTAAGGCAAGACATCATATATGTTGCCCAACATCTTCACAAGAGCACCAAAGATGTAAGTAGACAACATTTGTCCTCCNGGAGATATCTGAATAGTTGATGGACAAAGTTGATGAATAAAAACATTCCCCTAAGTCTAAGTAATAGAGGCAATAGATGTTGGCTTATTGAGAGAGACGTAGCAAGAGGTTGTGAGAGATACTTGAGGATATGAACAAATTTGACTAAGACAAGACATTCTCCAAAGTCTAATAATAGCCCAACATCTTCACAAGAGCATCAAAGATGTAAACAGACAACATTGCTGCTCCAATAAAGAGGCGATAGGTGCTTAAATATTGAAGGCACGAGAGGGTGAGAGATAGATATATCTTGAATGTTGGGACTAAAAGAAAGGAAACAATGAGCAAAAGGAAAGCGACAACGATTCAAGAACATTATATAAACAAATTTGACTAAGACAAGACATCATATATGTTGCCCAACATCTTCACAAGAGCACCAAAGATGTAAGTAGACAACATTTGTCCTCCAATAAAGAGGCATCAGGTGCTTAAATATTGGAGAAGCCACTAGGGAGGGAGAGCGAGAGAGAGAGAGAGAGAAAGAGAGTTAGTTGGGTTGAGATACATCTTGAATGCTTGGAGTATAAGAAAGGAAACAATAAAGAAAAGGAGGGAGACGACAATTCGAGAACATCATATGACTGTTTGAGTTGATTACAAACATAGCACCTAAAGCATTGCTATTTACAAATCTAACACCCGCTTTCATCCATTTTTCAAATTCTCACTCAAATATCAAAATACACAATAAAACACCAACCCTAAATTTTCATTTTTATCAAATTTTCAATGATTTGATCGTGATTTGATCATGACACACATAAATACATCAATTTGGTAGGGGCGCTAAGATTTTATGAATAACAATATTTCGGGTGCTATGTAAGTAATTGTCCTTTTTTCTCATAGTAGAATCTACTCCATAGTAGATGTAGACTAAAAAATTGCATATAATGAAATTCCAAACCAAAACTTGAATCTTAAGTATGGAAAGAATAGGAAAGAAGAGGAGGAAATAGAAGCCGAGTCAAGCATACAAAAACATTTGTATTTTTAATTGGTTCAGCTAAAAAAAATAAAAAAGAAAAACATCAAACAAGATAAGTCGACCTCTTCTTTAGCGAAAAGTGATGTTGTACAAAGAAAGAAAATATAAATTTTAATGAGTTCAATATCAATATTGGCATGATCCCTTTCTAAGCCCATATCTACACATATTAACATACAAAATTGAACACTCTCCTATTGACTACTGGAGATAGTCGTTAAAATGGCACAAATGAGACATGGGAACTACTTATATCTATGAGCACTAGTGACAATTCTCTGGTATTGTTAACTGAGACAAAGAAGTAGACAAAACCTGCCAGTTGCCAGATCATAATGTGTTTTTAAGTACCACGTAGAAATGGCAACCTTTAGGCTACAAGATGTCAAAGCAACTCGGAATGACAAGTCAACAAAATATTGACAGTTCAAAAGGTACCGAGTAATGCTGATAAATTGATTAGTCTTAAGGGAGAACATAATAATAAACAATTTGGTGTTATGTGTTATGTGAATCGATTGAAAGAAAGCCAATATGGAGTTCAAGAGAATAGAATAAAAAAGGAACAGTTGGAAAGAAAATACAGGAACGGACAAAAAGAAAGCTGCAGAGCAGGAAATGTCAATGCTGACTTGCAGGCGTGAAGCCACTTCGTATGGATTTTAGCGCTAAGCTGCCAGGTCTAGCTAGCCACAATTCGAATGAAGTGCCAAAAATAAAGGGACATTTACAAACATACCACACAATTCATATGTATTTACATAACTAACACAAACATTTTAGAATTGCTCCTAGACTAATAGTTTTTCTCAGACTTTATTGTGCTAGTCCCTGAGGTAACGCCAATATGGATATATGTTATTTCATTCAAAGTCTTCATCAATGACAAAATCTAAGCGAGTGAACCTCCAAAATTCAAGATATAAAATAGCAAACACACAAAATACAATTGTTTAATACAGCTCGACAATTTCCCTACATCCACAAGTGGCAACAAACTCATTATAAACTTAAAAAGGAGAAATAACAAACAGAACTTCTCTCGAGACCCTCACACATGCTTCAGCAAGTAAGAATTCAATGAATTATTTATGAAATTAGGTGAGAACGACAAGTTAATATAGGGAAGAGTTCATCTTGAAACATTGATGATCAACCATAATTGAGGATTTTTGTAGGCTCCATTTAAGACTTTGTGGTAACCTCTATTTCAAATTTTAAGGTGGTCCTCCTCATATGACATCATGGTGTGAAACAAGCAACCATTTTTAACAGCTATATCATAGACACGTACAACTCATACCCTTCAGACAATGGATCATTTAAAATCTTATATAGTTTATTTGAATTAAGTAATACATTGCTGAGAATGGTAAATCATGTAACAAATCTGTAAGTCCTTCAATAGTAAGCATGGCTAATCATCTTAAAAGAAAAAAATTGTTTAAATTAATGAGCTTAAAATTATATGATTAAAGTAACTTTTTAGGATTATATGATTAAAGTCCTCGAACTCATCCTTTTAATGTTTAAAACAACTCAACACAAAAGCTTAGATGCAACATTAGTAAAAATGAATAATAAAAGTAATCAATTCAAGTTTTACACAACAACGAAATCTCAGAGAACATAATATAGGCCTGTTTGGCGCATCTGCAGCTGAGCTACACCAGGAAGCTGCGCTGCCCCAGGAAGCTGCTGTGAGAAAACATGCTGCATATTTAGGGCAGCTGTGTGAAAACAACTGTGGGGAAGTTGTTTCTGTAAAAATGATCATTCTGCCCATGTTTTGTGATTTTGTGCGTAACAGAACTGTGATAGCCATAAATTTAATACTTTTAAAACAAAAACTAAAATTATTCGTGCTCTCATATGAAAGATTTGATTGGTTATAAAAAATTCAAATTGATCCTCTTTTTCGACATAAATCCACTTTTTAAGCCTCCTCTTCCTCCAATTAATTGAGACCATAATGTGGCACACAACAACAACAGGAAAAATGATTTCACAATTCATAATTTACTAGCCATTGATCNGGAGGGAGGGAGGGTTGAGATACATCTTGAATGCTTGGAGTATAAGAAAGGAAACAATAAAGAAAAGGAGGGAGACGGCGATTCGAGAACATCATATGACTTTTTGAGTTGTTTACAAACATAGCACCTGAAGCATTGCTATTTACAAATCTAACACCCCTTTCATCCATTTTTCAATTTCTCACTCAAATATCAAAATACACAATAAAACACCAACCCTAAATTTCATTTTTATCAAATTCTCAATGATTTGATCTCATGACACGCATAAATACATCAATTTGGTAGGGCGCTAAGATTTTATAAATAACAATATTTCGGGGTGCTATGTACGTAATTGTCCTTTTTTTTCATAGTAGAATCTACTCCATAGTAGATGTAGGGTGAAAAATTGCATATAATGAAATTCCAAACCAAAACTTGAATCTTAAGTATGGATAGTATAGGAAAGAGGAGGAGGAAATAGAAGCCTAGACAAGCATACAAAAACATTTGTATTTTTAATTGGTTTAGCTAAAAAAAAATAAAAAAGAAAAACATCAAACAAGATAAGTCGACCTCTTCTCTAGTGAAAAGTGATGTTGTACAAAGAAAGAAAATAGAAATTTTAATGAGTTCAATATCAATATTGGCATGATCCCTTTCTAAGCCCATATCTACACATATTAACATACAAAATTGAACACTCTCCTATTGACTACTGGAGATAGTCGTTAAAATGGCACAAATGAGACATGGGAACTACTTATATCTATGGGCACTAGTGACAATTCTCTGGTTTTGTTAACTGAGACAAATAAGTAGACAAAACCTGCCAGTTGCCAGATCATAATGTCTTTTAAGTCCCACGTAGTAATGGCAACCTTTAGGCTATAAGATGTCAAAGCAACTCGGAATGACAAGTCAACAAAATATTGACAGTTCAAAGGCACCGAGTAATGTCTGATAAATTGATTAGTCTCAAGGGAGAACACAATAATAAACAATTTAGTGTTATGTGTTATGTGAATCGATTGAAAGAAAGCCAATATGGAGTTCAAGAGAAGAGAATAAAAAAGGAACAGTTGGAAAGAAAATACAGGAACGGGCAAAAAGAAAGCTGCAGAGCAGGAAATGTCAATGCGGACTTGCAGGCGTGAAGCCACTTCGTATGGATTTTAGCGCTAAGCTGCCAGGTCTAGCTAGCCACATGTACAATTCGAATGAAGTGCCAAAAATAAAGGGACATTTACTAACATACCACACAATTCATATGTATTTACATAACTAACACATAAACATTCATAAAAAATGTGTGGTATGTAAATTTCCTTACAAAAAAGAGGCGTTGCACATTTTAGAATTGCTCCTAGACGAATAGTTTTTCTCAGACTTTATTGTGCTAATCCCTGAGGTAATGCCAATATGGATATATGTTATTTCATTCAAAGTCTTCATCAATGGCAAAATCTAAGCGAGTATACCTCCAAAATTCAAGAAATAAAATAGCAAACACACAAAATACAAGAGTTTAATACAGCTCGACAATTTCCCTACATCCACAAGTGGCAACAAACTCATTATAAACTTAAAGAGGAGAACAACAATCAGAACTTCTCTCGAGACCCTCACACATGCTTCAGCAAGTAAGAATTCAATGAATTATTTATGAAATTAGGTGAGAACGTCGAGTTAATATAGGGAAGAGTTCATCTTGAAACATTGATGATCAACTATAATTGAGGATTTTTGTAGGCTCCATTTAAGACTTTACGGTAACCTCTATTTCAAATTTCAAGGTGGTCCTCCTCATATGACATCATGGTGTGAAACAAGCAACCATTTTTAACACCTATATCATAGACACGTACAACTCATATACCCCTTGAGACAATGGATCATTTAAAATCTTATATATTTTATTTGAATTAAGTAATACTTTGCTGAGAATGGTAAATCATGTAACAAATCTGTAAGTCCTTCAATAGTAAGCATGGCTAGTCATCTTAAAAGAAAAAAAAATTAGAGTTCAATGAAATTCAGTCCCTTCATTGTTTAAATTAATGAGCTTAAAATTATATGATTAAAGTAGCTTTTTAGGTCATTGTATCAACAACTAAATCTATCAAAATTTTCTTAATAGATGGTTAGTCAAGATAAATATTAGTAAATTGTTACAATGACTCACAATTGGCTAAGGCAATGACAAATTCGTAATTTCATACAAGTTATTAAAGATTCATAGAAGTTTCAAATTGGTGAACCGGGTCTACTTGGGAGGCCTCATTTTGTTATAAATAAATGAGGGAGGCTTGTAGAGAAGGGTGAATAAAGGGAAAGCAAATCAATTGGTTAGAGAAAGAAGAGGAGAAGCTTCAAGAATTGAGGGGGAGGATCTTGGAGATCTTCTGTCGAGGCGATTCAAGAGAGAGATCATGACAAGATGAGAGCTCATTGATCTTGGAGATCTTGTATCGAGGAGATTCGGGAGAGAGATCATGGCAAGATGAGAGCTCATTCCTCAATATAAAAGCCTTATAATTCTTCTTTATTGCCTTAGAAGATTTGATGGTTGATTTCCCTCCCGTGGATGTAGGTCCTATGGACCGAACCACTTAATTCTTGGGTGGGTGTTCTTGTTTCTTGTTTGCATATTATCTTTGCTGCAGTTTTTCGTTTCTTTTCCCTATTTCCTTGCCTGTTGTTGTTTCACTCTTCTTCAATCGTCAAGGAGATGTTCGACATTTATTGTTTTTTTCTATTCAGTAGTCCAGTTCTTGGTTTACTTCAGTTGTTCGGTAGTCAAGTTCTTGATTTTCTTCAGGTAGCGGTCCTATTTTTTTTTCAACAATTGGCACCGTATGTGGGAATCCTAGCCACGACAATGAGAACCGCCAAATTTGACTTCAAGAAACTCACCGGAAAGAATGATTTCGGCCTGTAGAGAGTCAAGATGAGAGCTCTATTGGTGCAGCAAGGTGTCGCAAAAGCTTTGCAAGGGCCAGCAACATTGTCGACTGAGAAGGGCAAGAAAGAGAAAAACGGCATCCGGGACAGGGCCCCTCGGGGCTAGGTGGAGGAAATCCCTATTCAAGATTTTGTAAATGAGAGTCAAGAAGAAGAATTGTTACAATGACTCACAATTTGATAACTAAGGCAATGAAAAACTTGTAATTTCATAGAAGCTTCAAATTGATGAACCGAGTCTACTTGAGAGACCTTATTTTGTTATAAATAAATGAGGGAGGCTTGTAGAGAAGGGTGAACAAAGGGAAAACAAATCAATTGGTTAGAGAAAGAATATGAGGCTTCAAGAATTGAGGGGGACGATCTTGGAGATCTTTTATCGAGGTGATTTGAGAGAGAGATCATGGCAAGCTGAGAGTTTGATCTTAGAAATTTTGCATCGAGGAGATTCGAGAGAGAGATCATGACAAGATGAAAGTTCATTCCTCAATGTAAAAGCCTTGTAATTCTTTTTTATTTGCTTAGTGGATTTGATGGTTGATTTCCCTCCCATGGATATAGGTCCTATGGACCAAACCACATAATTCTTGGGTATTCTTGTTTCTTGTTTGCATATTATTTTTACTGTATTTTTTCGTTTCTTTTCCCTACTTTCTTGCCTGCTGCGGTTTCACTCTCCTTTCGGCTATCAAGGAGGTGTTCGGCATTTGTTGTTTCTTCCTATTCGGCAGTCCAGTTCTTGATTTTCTTCAAGTGTTCGACAGTCCAGTTATTGATTTTCTTGAGGTGCCAAGCGATCATATTTTTTCTTCAACATAAATATATGTAGTATTTTGGTTGTTGGTGATGATGGCGTTTTAGCGGTAAATAAAAAGAATAATTTTAAATTTTTAAGCGAATAATGTCTTGTAGTGATTATTATTTTTTGCAAAATTAATGAATGATTAAAAATTATTAAAACTGGTATAACCTCATTTACAGATGCTTTTTAATGGCATTGAAGAAATTCAATGGTGTGATCTGAGTTTATGATCCTAACTTTGAGATGGAATCTGAGGTTGTCCCTCTCAAGGCCTGATGCAGGGGAAATAATCTGGAAACCATCGATATAATATAATTAATGACAAGTTCTATAACTTATATTCTATTGCATAAGCCATTCTATTAATTTAGATGAATCATAACTCTTCTTTGATGTATATTTAAACCATATAGATGCGTTCATAACTTTTCTTTGATGTATATTTAGACCATGTTGATGTATATTTAAACCATATAGACACTTTAGCGATCATTAATTTAAAGAGTAAAGTGCCAAAATAGTCCCCTACTATTGACGGGGCCATTTTAATCCCATAGTTTATAGGAGCACCAAAATAGTCTCTGACAGTTTTAAAATTGAGCTCTCCTAGTCCTCCAAGGGGATTATTTTAACCCCAATTTACGGAGTCCAGGACTATTTTGATACTTTTTATAATGGACTAAAACAATCCCATGAATAGTTGGAGACTATCTTGAATAGTTGGAGACTATTGTAACACTTTACTCTTAATTTAAATCAACAATAAAGTTAAACTATATAAATCCATCAATAAATATTTAAAGGGGCAATTATGCACATAGCACCCCAAACATTGCTATTTACAATTCTAGCACCCACTTTTATCCATCTTTCAAATTATCAATCAAATATCAAAATTCGTGATAAAACCCCAACCGATATTTTCCACTTTTATCAAATTCATAATGGTTTAATAGTCACATGCGTAAATACATCTATTTAATAGTTAAAAAATATCACATTGTTGCCAGATTTGGCAAATAACAATGTTTCGGGTGCTATGTATATAATTATCCCTTATTTAAAACAAAATGATAAAATAACTATAATTGAATTTTAAAAATTACGAGAATGTTTAAATTCATACACTGAAAATTAAATAGCAATTTGCTTTATCATAATGACAATTTGATTTTGGTTTCATATTTAAGGTCTGTTTGGGGCAGCTGCAGCTTAATAAATGTTGTTGCGCAGTAGCTGTGGCAAGCAGCTGTCACACAAAAGTTGACTAATTTTTTGTTTTTTTACAGTTCTGAAGCACAACACAACTGTTTCTGAACAAATGACATTTATGCTCTTGTACTATAGTGTTGTTTATAACAAAACTATTGATGTCAGCACATTCCATACTCGAAATAAAATATCTAGTTTGGATGTTATAAAATAAAAACAGACACATCACAAAATAGTAACACGACAATCAAAATTTTAAAAAAATTATTAAAATAACAATTAATAATATGATAGTATTGTTTTTAAAATTGATTTGATTTTTTGTGACCAGATAAACCGTCCTCCAAGGAAACTCGCCACGCCCGATCACATAAAGAAGTCGCAGCTTTTTGTCTTCTACTACGACACCTGTAAAACTGTCTCTCGCAGCAATATGACTGTCACAAAGCAGGGAACATTGTAGTTCACAATAACAGTACAATTCTCTAGAGGTGTTGAAGGTACCAAAAATCCTCAAGCTCATATTTTTTTAATGTTTAAAACAACACAACACAAAAGCTTAGATGCAACATTAGTGAAAATGAATAATAAAAGTAATCAATTCAAGTTTTAAGAAACAACGAAATCTCAGAGAACATAATATAAGCTATGTTTGGCGTAGCTGCAGCTGCGCTGCACCAGAAAGCAGAGCTCCCCAGAAAGCTACTGCGAGGAAGCTAGCTGCATGTTTAGGACAGCTGTGTGAAAACTGTGAGGAAGTTGTTTCTGTAAACATAACCATTCTGCCCATGTTTTATGATGTTGTGTGTAATAGAACTGTGATAGTCATAAATTTAATACTTTTAAAGCAAAAACTAAAATTATTCGTGCTCTGATATGAAAGATTTGGTTGGTTATAAAAAATTCAAATTGATCCTCATTTTTGACATAAATCCAATTTTAAGTCTCCTCTTCCTCCAATTAATTGAGACCATAATGTGGCATACAACAATAACAACAACAACAACAACAACAAGAAAAATGATTTCACAATTCATAATTTACTAGTCATTGATCTTTTCATTTATGCATTATATTATACCACCACAAACCCTCCCTTTTCTTCAGCAAATTCGTATATTGTGCTTTTGTTTCCATCAAATACGCAATGAAATCAAGAGTTAATTAGTTTTCTTCAGAATCTCAGGTTCTTAACATGCCTATAGCAAAATTAAATAAGGTAATAAAAACTGTAATTTATTCAAAAAGTGAAAAAAAACTTCATTTTGAGTAATTAGTACTCATAAAATCCACTCAATTAACAAAACGGTGATAAATTCAAAGAGAAATCAAGAGTTCAGAAAACTTACCATCCTTGACCAAAAGGCATCATTCTTGATAATAAATAGTTGCTCCTTCGTCGTCCAAAGCATGCTCCATGTACGGGAGAGAGATAAGTCGGTCGTCACAGTGCCATCACCGAGCACAGCGAGCTCATCGATGGCGCAGATCATTTCTTCTCTCTTCGAGGGTTTGTTTGCGTCTGTAGACCTCTCTCCTCGCTCGATATGAAACACAAGAGATCAGCTTTTGCACGGAGGGAATTGACTGAGGTTATAGTTCGGGAGGGAGAAACTGAGCATAAGGCAGGGGAGAGGCGTCAAACGAACGAAAGAAGGAAGGGGTAAGGAGTAGAGCTTTCTTTGGCTTAACAACCCGAACGATCGGACCTTCGATCGAAAGGGCAATGGGTAAAAACATAATCTTCGAACGCGGGCCGTAGAATCTATCCAGCAACCCATTTTTTGCGAAAAAATCCCCTACGGTGGCCACGACGCTTCTCTGCTGCACACCCAAACTACACACTTCGAGGGCGGGGTGTCGCGAAGTCCTCCAATCGCGCCTTCAAACGGAGCCATAAACCAACAAATCTTTCACTACAAGAAGACAGCATATGTTATAAAAAAAAGGTTATTTGTTGCCTTGAAACCACGTAATATTGAGCTATCACGTATCCATATCACCAAAAATAGTCATCCATAAGAGCCTAAGAAGCCATAGTACTGGAAAAAGTAGAAGAATTTGGTTGCATTCATTGAGAATTCACATGAGATAAAAATCAATAGCAACATATAAGTCATCCAGAAGAACCCTTAAAGTCGAATATCTCATCATAGACCTCTAAAATCAAAAAAATAAAACATGTAATATTTAGATTATATATTATAACCACAGTTACCTCATCAGTCATCCAAGTGGGAAAGAATACATGCATGAGATCTAAAAATAAAATTGAGATTGAAATATAGATCATTTGCATAAAACATTGATACAATGAGAGTCCTTTTGACTATTGGGTCATCTGGTTTAAAAATTTTTTATGAGAAACTGACTCGAGCATTCAACCGAATTGAAAAATCTATACTGATTATTTTAGATAGTGTTGAAATTACTCCATGACTCGTCTCATAGATTCATTATGTGATAAAACGTAGAGAGTTGTTGCCAACATCTCTCTAAAAGTCATTCTAGAGGAACCACAACATCAACACACACCGCCAACAACACCAACCCCAACATCAACACACACCATCAGAAGTACCACAAACACCAACATCACCACCAACAGCATCAACCCCATTATCAACACACTCCGCCAACAACATCAACCCCAACATTCTTCCTACAACAAAGAGGATAAATCACCAACAAGGCCAACGAATGAGTAGAGCATCGAGGTTGTTCCAATTGAACCAACAAAATTAAGGAACGATTACATTCAGGACACCCAAAACATTGATATTACAAATTAAGCACCCTCTTTCATCCATCGTTCAAATTCTCAATCAAATATTAGAGGTCATGATAAAACCCCAAAACACGGCAATTATAAAAAAAGCACCATCTTTTATCAAATGCATCAACTTCATAGTTCAAAAAATCACTAATGGGAATCAATTTGTAAACAACAATGTTTCTTGTGCTCTCTATGTAATTGCGCCAAAACCATGAAATAGAGGGGAGAGCCTAAACTCAGCAAGCCACCATAATCTCCCCCCTCCCCCTCCCCAAAAAAATGAAATCAATATATGCAAATGATTTGTAAACAACAATGTTTCTTCTGCTCTGTATGTAATTGCGCCAAAAAATAAATAGAGGGGAGAGCCGAACCAAGCTACGACATAAAAACCAAAAACCACAAGCATGACGCACGGGGCAAGAAATCACAAGATTGTTGCAACTCGCAAGGGATATGACACGAAAACCAGGAACAACATAAAATCAAACCATGTATCGCAGGGAGCAAGCGACAAATAACAAATCTCCAACCGAAGACTTAAATAGTGTAGGGCATGATAGAGATTACCAATGGTAGAGATTAGCAAATCGCAAGGACATGTGAACGATCATCAAGGAAAAAATTATGACTTGAATAATATGAATTCAAGATAAAAAAGGGTGTCTTCCACATAATTAATAAATTTATAGGAGATATCTCCTATGTTGGCAGTAAAAGTCTTATGGTGCCAAACTTATCATTGAGTAATTTCTGCCAACCAACAGTTGATGGTGATTGAAACTTAAACAATGAAAGACATTTAATTTAGTCAAATTTTTAAAAATAAATAAAACAAAATGATTGATAAAACTAGTGTCCGACGGCAAATGGTTCACAAATGTAGATGTTAATTACTGGCGAGTGATAGGATATGGCCAATTGACAATGTCGGAAATCAAATGAAAGTAAGTTATTGGCTTGATCATTTTCAAATAAATAGGGGAAGCTGACTGATTGAGAAGATCAAAATCAGATGCCTGATGGACGTTGGACGTTAGCAAAACTTAATTAAAGTTTCAATGAGCGTCATATTTGTTTTCCATATTTCTTAATTTTATCAGACAATTTTATTAAAAAATGAAAGGTGGATTCCACTTGCTTATCTAATCAAATCTGACTCATTACTATGTTTCTTTCACCTGGAAAAATTTTGATGAGCACACGCCCCATAATGTGTCCCATGGATCTTCTCGTTGTATCATCCACAAACAAATCCCTTGACATTGCCTGCTCCTTCTGGTGTCATGAAGAGCAAAAATCAGACCCTTTAATTCACAAACCTCAAGTCATTGAGGCAGCCCCTGAATTAAAATAAAAAAATTGTAAGATAAAATAAGTTTAAATGTGATAAAACTTAAAAGTACAAGCAATATGCATAGACACATCAACCAATAGAAGCATGCTAAAAACGAAAACAGTCACATAAGTAGAACTTTTCATAGACTACTTAACCCATCTGACTTGTTAAGTGAACTGACAAACATCAATTAAAGACTAGTATATCTAGTGAAATTAATCCATTAACACAATATTTTAGGCTTTTATCCTGTTAAAGCTGGTTCAAACTACAGCTCACAAAAGACAGTAGCACAGGGAGAAGCAACATCAACCTAATGGGTCCAACAACATTAACCCAAGCACATGTTGGTCCAACTTAGTCCAAGCGGACTGTTAAAATTGCCTAGCGCTAAGTTAACATCATCAAATTCAAACAAGCTCAAATTTTGTAAATAAAACTGGATTAAACTAAAATATGCATGTGCATACAACCATTTGCAATTTTATAATGACAAAAATACCAGGCCTAATGATAAACTATATGGGTTCAAGAGATAAGAAAAATTATGTTATATTGCTTAAACAAAAAGCAAGATAATTACTACCATTTAATACAAATTCAAAGCATCAAAATTATTTATTATAAGTGATAAACTTGAGTGGTATCCTTTCCGGTTGACCGCATTTGATTATAACTCTCTAAAATAAGGCTTGAATTAGTCAGATCACATCGCTTATGTATAATGTTCTCGACACACAATATTCTCAACAGCTTGTTCAAAAAAAATATTGGACATCATCATCATGGGAGGTTGTATTATGAAAATTTGCAAAAATATATCTGATTTAACAAATTCACAAGCTTCTAATTGATAAACAAAAGCTAATTTACATTTGCTCCAATATAAATGAGGGTATCTGGTTCATTTGATCACAAATGGCAGCAGCAAAAAAGCTTTCCAGTTTGATTTTCCAAACATCAAAAACTACTACAGACATATTTTAGAAAAGAAAATTCCTGTAGTTGTTGGCATCAATTTTTTGATGTCACGAGTGTCGACAAATTTTATATGTCGCGCCGTGCATGAAATTGGCTGAAATTGACCCGATCACCAGCGAGCTCGTTCAAATGGCCCCGGATGATGAAATAGACCGCGCCGATGCGTCCGGAACGTCAAATTTAGTCAAGAACAATGCCCATTTTGCTGCGAGGACATATTCGGGTTAAAATGCGGGAGAGATATACTATAATATTTTTATTTTTATTATTTTTTATTTTTTTAAAAAATGAAATAAATAAAAGAAAAAAAATGAATGATCCCATATATATATATATATATATATAT
>JXCR01041409.1:16982-29253 GCA_002079205.1 Phalaenopsis hybrid cultivar
ATATATATATATATATTTAAACATATAAAATTATAAAAAAATGAGATATTTATCCTATATTTTTATATTTTTAGGATCGCAACGCGTCTTCCCCAAGGATCGCGTCTTTCTCCCTCTCCAAAAGCTCTCATTCGCGACATCGTTTGGCTAAGGGATTTTTTTGTTCGAAAACGGCTAACTCCTCCGGATTCGCGCGACAGTGGTCCGATCCTTCTCCTCTCTCGCGAAGTCCCTGTTTCGCCCCTCCCCATTCGCGACAGAGAGGACCGCTCGGCCCTCTCTCTTCCGATCCCTTGCCGTTCGTCGCCGATCTCCCTCTCCCGGCTCCGAATCACAACAGAGAAGGTTTCGCTCCTCTCCTCCAGTGCCGGTCACCGATCCTCTTTCTTCTTCTTCTTATTCTTCTTCTTCTTCTTCCATTTGTTCTTCTTCTTCTTCTTCCATTTCTTCTTCTCCTATTTCTTCTTCTTCTTCTTCTATTTCTTCTTATCTTATTTCATCATCTTCTTCTTCTATTTCTTCTTCTTCTTCTATTTCTTCTTCTTCTTTTTCTTTTTCTCGGCCAACCCCGCCAACCTCGACGGTCTTCCTTCATCTCGTCGGCTTCTGCCTTGCCGATGTCGTATTTTTCGCCGGATCAAAACGCACTCACCGTCGATAAATTAGCATCCATCACCTCGCCGGACAACGAACCTCAACATCTTTCGGGAGGGTACGAAGGACTCTCATTGTACCTGCAAGTTCACGCCGAACTTATATAGGCTTCGTGCAAACTACGCGAATGTATAACATTTCTTCCCCTTCACATTTTATTTTCCAGCCGGCCTTAGGTTGTAGGTGTGATAGGGGTGTGGGTTCGATCGCCCACACGGGGTGTGTGCGTCGGTGTAAGCCGGCTCGGCGCCACGCCTATGTGATGGATCGATTGTGTTCCTAGAGGTGACTTGTAGGATAGGATCCCCTCGTGCAACTAATTTTCCTACGATAGCCGAACGAATCATATTTAACTGTTAACCATAGCACAAAAATCCTAGAAGTTGGAGCCCCCTTCGCTCCCCTTTGCTTTGGTAGTCCCAATCTTTTAGAAAGATCGCAAAGTAGATTTTTGCAAAATGAGAAAATGCGAGTCATTAGCTCATTTTGCAAAGCTCGGAGGCGTCGTGAAATCGGGAAGGGTATTATCACTAGCCCGTTTCATGATGAGAATGAGAACTTTCCCCTTTGAAAATCCTGGGAGAAGTTCCCCTACTTCTCTCACCAAAGCCAAGGCAGCAATTACCATTTTTTTATATATTGACCATAGGTTCCTCGGTAAGGTCGTTAGCACGAGAATGACTCCCTATCACATGTTTATGTTTGCATGTTGCATTTTGCATGTCACCTCACTTCACTTCGCTCCGATTGGCCGCCCCGGCCCGACGAGCACCTCACTTCGCTTCGTTTGGTCGTCCCGACCCGACGAGCATTTTACTTTGCTCCGATCGGCCACTCCGACCCGACGAGCACCTCACTTTGCTCCGATCTGCCGCCCTGGCCCGACGAGCACCTCACTTCGCTTCTTTCGACCGCCCCGGCCCAACGAGCACCTCACTTCGCTTCATTTGGTCGTTCCGACCCAATGAGCATTTTACTTTGTTCCGATCGGCCGCCCTGGCCCAACGAGTACATCACTTCGCTTTGTTCGATCGTCCCGGCCCGACGAGCACCTCACTTCGCTTCGTTCGGTCGTCCCGATCACTTTGCTTCGTTTGGTCGTCCTGGCCCAACGAGCACCTCACTTTTCTTCGTTCGGTCGCCCCAGCTCGACGAGCACCTCACTTCGCTCTGATCGGCCGCCCTGACCCGGCGAGCGCCTCACTTCGCTCTGTTTAGCCGCCCTGGCCCAACGAGCATTTCACGTCGCTCTGTCTAGCCGCCCCGGCTTGATGAGCATCTCACTTCACTTCATCTAGCCGTCCCGGCCCGACGAGCATTACACTTTACCTTGTCCTGCCACCCTGGCCCGACGAGCATTCTACTTCACTTCGTCCGGCTGCCCTGACCCGGTGAACATTTCATTTCATTTCAATTGGCTCCCTTGATTCGGTTGATACAACACTTTGGTTTGATTGGATTACTCAACCCAGTCGACCAATTATTTGCACCACCATATTGTATGTGTGTTTGCATTTTTGTATGTTGTAGCGCATATGCATGAATATATTATTGTATCTCGTCTTGCATCTGTATATTTGCATGATCATGATCGATATTGTTTACTTGACTTGCATTCTTCTGGGTCACTGCCTTGCCGGTAGACCATCTTTTCGGGCCCCTGCCGCTACGACATGTCTACCTTCGGGTCACTGCCTTACCGGCATACCCTCTTTTCGGGCCCCTGCCGTTACGGCATGCCCATCTTCTTAGGGCTACTACCATCATGGTATGTCCACCTTTGTTTTATTGTCTTATCGGCATACCTTCTAGGGCCGCTGCCACCACGGCATGCCCATTCTTTTGGGGCTACTACCGCTACAGTATGCCTACTTCTACGAGTCACTGCCTTCATAACATACTCTTTATCACTATTTATATGTTTTGATTCGCCTGCATTAGCATTTGCATTTGCATGTTTGCATGGATAGCGAGTCAGACCCGTTAGGAGAGTGACTCCTGTGTTGGTCGTGATGCCTTAACGAGCATTGTTCGCTGGGTCAATCCCAATGAGTAATGCGAGTTGAGTCATCGGGACTGACATGAGTATGATTGTGCTAAGAATCCAATAAATCTAACAAGTGTCATTCCCTTTTGTGACACTCTTTAGATTTTTTTGGATCCTTAGGATGGCACCAGTAAAGTGACCCCACATTTAGATACTAGGTTGATGCACTTTTCGCTAGATGGTGTGCTAGGCTAGGATTTAGGGTGTTAGGTAGTCTTTTTGATGTTTGGCTATTGTTCTCAGCTGGATTGGTTGCCCTAACCAGATATATTTCTTTTGCATTATGTTTGTGATGTGACATCATGTTGCATATGTATGATAGTGTGTTAGGGCGTTCTTCTGCAGGGAGTCATGTCTATTTTCATACACACACAGACACCGCTATGGGGGGGAGCAAGTAATGATTTCTGACTCTTTTGCTTGCAAGTCCTATTAGCTCCCCCCACTTTTAAGACATGGCTCACGATACGTTATGTGCATGTGAGTTTTCCTGCTGACACTTATTTCTATGCAGGATTGGGTCTTTTTCTTTTCTTGATGTATTTTCTTTTAAAGTCTAAGAGAGTCTTGTAGCAGAAATAAGATACGGGCACAAGTTATGAGACGTTAGCACAGGAACCACGTGAAGGGGACCAGGAGCAGATGCTCGTGCCCCGTATCTCAATTCTGCATTTTATATTGATGTATAGAATTAGGACCGGACATGTATATGCAGAGTCCGACCGCTCTTTTTCTTTTCTAGGATATGTTGCCGACCCAGCGACACCGGCCTGTTATTATTTTGGTTTGACTTGCTTTGTTTTATTTTTGCATCATGTTGCATGTTTGCACTTGCATGTATTTTCTTATTTTCTTTCTATGCTTTATCTGGGATTTCGTAATGCAACAGGCTCATTAAGGACCCTAAAATTTTAATTTTCTACAAAATCCTAAATAAAATCTTCAAGATAATTAACATTAAGGATTCTAAAATTGTAATTTTCTACAAAATCCTAAATAAAATATTCAAGATAATTAAAAATTAGGATTAAAAAAATTCAAGCTCTAAAAATTGCAACATTTACTTTTCTGCATATATTAATAAGGCCTCCACAATACTTAGGATCATTCTAGATAAATGCATTCATGTTTGCATGTCCCGAGGAGGAGTCCCCGTACTTTTCCAACTTGACTGACCCAGCATACCTTCATATATGTGGTTGTCTAGTGCGCCTAGGGTGTTAGAAGGCCCCTCGACCCAGACGGGATGTAAGTCCTTTTGTTGGAGTTTTCACAGCTTTGTAGTTGAGCCTCCGCTTTCTCTTCTTTCCGGAGGCATCCTTGTCATTTCGGCAGGTATAAGTCTCACCTCTTGGAGCTCCAGTTTATAGTTATAAGATAGAGTTTCCTTCCTTTGACCTTAGGGCTACCGAGGTTCTCGTGGATGATGCAATTCACGGATTGCTGATCGGGGATCTCAGGTTGTGTTGGGTCGACTACCTTCATGACCAGATAGACTTGGGTCCTAGTGGTTTGGGATGACGGGTCGTGGTACCCCGACCTAACTACCTCTACCTCCTAGGATTACTTTTCCTTGCCTTTTGACTACCCCTGTTGAGCCATTTCTGCTCCTTTGACTTCGTTGGTGTCACTTTAACGGCTTGATGCCGATAAGCTGCCGCCTGTTCAGGATACGACGATTTCTCCTCTGCCCTTACGGTCCGGATGTGCTATGAAGTATTGGGATACCCCTGTTGAAGTGATTTATTTCATAGGTTTCGTGAGTTGAGAAGCCGCTACCCAATTGGCGTGGGAGATTCACTTTCCGCCCGATGGTGTAGCGTGAGCTTCAAAGCATCGAGACTATTCCATACGAAATAATCACTTTTTGATAACATATACCCCATGTTCATAATGATAAAGCGAAACTCCTTACATCGGAGTCTTCTTGGGTATTCCCCGAGATGTAATTAACCAGTAAAAATACATTCCTCTGCGAGACTTTTGACCCCATAACAAAAATGTTCTTTTTGGTTTTCTGATTACGGGTAGTTTATATAAAGATTTCACTCATGGATGTTTTTTTCGAGGTACTTCAATCCAATTCTGTTTGGATGTATACTCTCGACCCATCACATGAGGATTATCCTTATATAAGTCTTCCGTCTCTTTTCTTCTTTTTTTTTTGATTTGTTTGTCTATTTGTTGTAGTACGTTAGTTCGCTATTCTATTCCTCTCCTCTTCGAGTCATTCATTTGGTTCGAGAGGGAGACTTACTCGAATAAGAAAATTATACAGCAACATACAAAAAGGCAGGCTGGCGACTCCGAGATCTAAAAAGAACCAAAAAAGAAAAATAGTAGTAAATTCACAACTGATTTTACAAACAGCTACAACTATAGCAAGAGGACCCCAAATAATGAAGAAATTATCAAATTAATGGCCAACAAACAAATGGGATATAGAAGAAGAGGCCGTAATTGTTATATTACGGGATGCGATTCAATTTGAATGATTCAAATAGGCTAGCATGACATAATAAGGACTAACTTTTTATTTTGTCTTTGCTTATCGTACCAAAACTAATTAGTTCTATCCAACCAACAAATTCTTACTGAAACCTTCGTACTATACTGCTGTTTTGGCAAAAGAAACTTCCTAAATCTTTGCCGTTCATCACACTCATTGTACCTAATCAGCTTCTATGGCTTGCTTCATTACATTGCTACGGCTTTTCATATACCACTTAATGCACTACTAAATCCTACAGCAGCTTGCCTCTTCTTTTTGCTTTCTATATTATATGCTGGTACAGTAATTAGGCAGCATGTTATCATGGTATCAGAGCACCAGCTTAACAGCAATCTTACCCCATACTTTTCTTCTCAACGTCAATGATGCTCGAAATTCTGACTGCCAACATCAAATCATTGGTAAATACAGCCCTTACAGCTGATAACTATCCTATTTGGAGTTAACAAATCCATGAACTCTTTAAATCCAAATGATTTGATAACTTCTAGATGACACATTTTCCTGTGCTCAGCAATACATTAATGACAGTAAACAATCAAACATCTATAATCGCAATTGCACTCTATGGAAACTTATAGATCAAAACCTAAAAACATCAAAACGCTACACAGGATGGTTGCAATAGCTATCCCTCCCTCTCAATTCTAATGGTCAACATCAAATCATTGGCAAATACAGCCCTTACAGCTGTTAACTATTACATTTGGAGGTCACAAATCCATAAGCTCTTTACAGTTAATGGATTTGATAACTTTCTAGATGACACCTTTCCTTGTACTAAGCAATACATTCATGACACTAACAATAAAACATCTATTAATCCCAATTACACTCTTTGGAAAGTTATAGATCAAAACCTATCAATAGCCATCTACTCCACCATATCTCAATCCATTTTATCTCATGTCCTCCCATTAGAACTTCATGCTGAAATCTAGAATTACATCACATTACCATGAAAAATAATACCATGAACCAATAACTTAATGAAATCATAGTCATTGTGGATCAATTAGCTACTGCAGGCTGCAAAATTTATATGGAATATATAGTTCTATACATGTAAATGGACTTCCACCCGCTTATCAGTTTTTCAAGACTGCAGCTCAAACCAGACTTGAGCCAATTCATCTTGATGATTTATACTCCCTTCTATGCAGTGAGGAGATCAATATTCAAGCTAAACCGCTAATTGCAATTCTTCCCACCATTAGCAATTGTTTCCAACGAAGAAAAAGAACACTCCTCTACCTACAGTGGCCGCAATAAACTGTCTGCACATCCCAGGCCGCAACAAACCGTCTGCACATCCCAGGCAGTCTTCCAATAGCAACAACAACACTACCAACCTTTTGAAGCCATGAATTGTTCGTCAAATTTGTGAAAAATAGTCTGATGGCATTGCACCAACCTGTCCTACTTGCCACCAGTGTCCGTTCTGTTCTAGGGTATAGGGGCAGCTGAGTTGATGTAGAATGCCATAAGATTGCAAATAAGTTTTCAAATTGTTGGAGATATATTCTACTTCATCTATGCACAGGATTTCAATGATGGTGTGAAATTGGGTTCGAACCATTTTGTGAAACTAAATGAATTTATAAATCGCTTAAGCTTTAATAATCATTGGAAAAAGCCAACCGAATCTAAAATAATCTATGAAGACAACATAGTATTTAAATCCATGAAGAGAAGAATTTGAAGCCCATATATCCAAATTAACTAAGGAAAACTTCTGTTTAGCTCTGGACACAGAAAAAGAAAAATAGTTTATGGCTTTTGGAAGCCCTACATGAGTTACAAAAGATGCGGGATTCTGAAATTTTAAGGGACTTTTTTGCTTGGAGATGGTGGAGAATATGGAGTGTGGATGACCCAGCATTTAATGCCAGAGTGTTCATTGGAATATTGAGTGTATGTAATGCTCGGGAAGGAGATGATCCAGCTTCATTGCTTCCCTTATTCAAAAACTTCATATCAGGTTCAACATGAAGAACCTCGCCGATCTCCACCTTCCTAAGCATTACCTTTCAAGAAACCAAGAAGAGATACTTCCACCATCAAATCTAATACGATACTGAACTGCTCAATACAGCAGGCATGCTAAAATGCAAGCCTATTTACACACCAATCTCTTCCAAGCAGCCCATAGACTTCTTCTCAACAAATAATTTTAGATCCTATCCTCTATCGTCCCTTGGTTGGCCCCTACAATACCTGACGTTCACAAGGCACGACATTACATTTGTTGCCAACCAAGTCTACCGACAAATGCAAACACCACTCAACCAGAACATCAAGCTCATCAAACGGCGTTGTGATATTATAAAGGAACATTGCACAATAGTATTCCTATCAGTAAAGGTGATCTCTCTCACGGCATACTATAACTTGGATTGAATTGTTGACCACACCAACTGCAGATCTACCATTGGATTCTGTATTTTTCTTGGCCCCACACCAGTTCTATGGAAAGTTCACAAACAGAAAATGGTGGCAAGATTGCCAACAGACGTGAAACCAAGCAATTGCTGCAACTACAATTGAACTGCTTTGGCTGATACGTCTCCTTCTGAATTTTGAGATCAGCATGGATAGCCCAACACCACTAGTCTGTGCAATGCATCTGTTATCGCTATTCCCAACAATCCAATATTTCGGAGCTCAAACTAAACACATTCAAATCAATTTTCACTCTATCGGGGCAATACATAGACTTCAAAAATCTTATGATTTCCAAACTTGCCATTTAGGACGAAACAGCAAATATTCTCACTGACTGTTAATCAACTTCCAGGTTTTATGTACAACTGAATATCTCCCCATTCTCACCATACATATGAATCTCAACAACCTGCTATCCTTTGTATACAGTTGTTATGGCATTAACAACCTTCCTATATCTCCGTCGTTCATCACTCTCAGTGAGTCTAATGTATTACATTGTTGCTGCTTTTCATATACCAATTATTGAACTACTAAATCCTACAGCAGCTTACCTCTTCTTTCTCCTTTCTATATCCTTTGCTAGTACAGTAATTTGACTGCGGGTATCAGGTTTATTATCAATATTTGTATCACGGTTCATACAATGTGGATATTTTAGTCAGTTGTAGATGGATGCTATTCAATAAATTGAAGAATTAGAATTTTGACACTTACCTGTTGTTTTGCCGGAAATGCATCTAGCGTTTCCATAAACCCAGCCAGGATCTTGTTCTAAGAATACAAACACCAAACCCAGTCTTGGAAACCAAACTTCACAGATTTCACAATACAACCTAAATAGAATGTCTGCTGCACTCAAAGAAAAAAAGAATTATGTAAATAGTCATCTTTTTTACAAAAGATATGAAAATCTTTCTCATTAGATGCATTGAATTAAATATCTTTACCACAACAATGTAAGAAATAAGACCCGAGAAGTATTTCCAACAAAAATAAGAAAATAAAAAGATGGTAATTTGTAATCAGTATGACAGCTTGAATGGCATGTATAAGGTAAAAATAATAATAAGAAGATAACCTAATATTTTAAATCTAAGAAAACAAAAATGATTTATACTCCAAATAGGTTGACAATAACCTTTATAGCTGCTGCCTAAAATGTACTAAGGCCACCATCCTAAAGAGATCTAAAGCGTCGGATTGTTTTTAAATTAAAGAATTCAAAGAAAAATTAAAAAAAATGTTGTTTTTTAAAGGATGTTAAACAATAGAATACAAGAGGAATTACCAGGATGAAGATCAACAAACAATGGGACCTTAGATGCACAAGTTCATATTTTCCACTTTCTTGTTGCAAAATTCTCATCCAAAGCTTTACGAGGATCAAACGGAAGATCTAGCTAACCGTTCAGATAATCTCTTCAGTTGCTCTTTTGAAATCCTTGGATTGATCTTTTGAAGGTTCTGAACAAAAGCACTAGCCTCATCTCTCCTCCCTTGCTTATAGTAACCATCTACTATTGAGTTATATGTGTTCTCATTCGGCCTGCATCCATGCTTTATCATGTAGACAACCACATCAATGGCTTCCACAAACATTGAATTGGCCACATAACAAGCAACAAAAATATTATAAGTAACAATATCGGGCTTAAGTCCTGAAGCCTGAAGATCAGAGAATATCCTGGAGGCTTCATTCATCCGGCCATGCTTTCCATAAGCATAAATGACAGTGTTGTAGGTATATAGATCAGGCCGCCCGCATTTTTCCTTGATCTCCCTAAGAGTACCATCAGCCCTCTCCAAATCTCCCAACCTGCTATACATATTAATCAAGCTATTGTATGTGGTCAGAGTGCGAGTAAAACCACTCTCTTTCATAAATTTAAGGATCTCATTAACCTTTGAAACCATCTGCCTCCTACCATAGATGGATACCATTGCATTCAAAATATTTATATCAAGTGAGCACCCTCTCTTCCTCAACTCCAAGAAAGCCCGCTCTGTCTCTGGAAAAAGATTGTTCTTGCTATTTACCAAAACAAGAGTTTTGAAAAGAATGTTCCGTGGTTCAATAACCCTACCATATATATCTCCTTCAACGGATTTCATCCTATCAAGCTCCTTTGCGTTGGAATATGCATGCAACAAAGAGCAAAAAGTCAGCTCATTTGGCTTACAGTTGAGAGCTTTCATCTCAGCAAGTATCTTCTCCGCTTGTTGCCATAGTTTTCCACGAGCCAATGCAGCCATTACAGCATTATAAGTGGATAGATCTGGCCCAATTCCAGAAGTAAGCATGTTCTCGTAGATCTCCATAGCCTGTTTAAATAATCCACATCGACTATAAGCACTAATCAAGGTATTATAGGTCTCCCTTCCCGGCAAAAACCCAGCTTTCCTCATCTCTTTGAAAACACCAGAAACTTCCGTGTCCATCCCATTCTGACCAAAAATTGCTAACAGAGAATTCCAAGTGACAACATCTGGTGTAAAGCCGTTTGATCTGAGCATCCCAAAAACACTCATCATGCCTGCAAACTTACCTCGATTTCCATGCATCTTGATCAGAGCATTGTAGGTACAAAGATTTGGTCTGCATCCTTTACTCTCCATCTCCTCAAAAAGTTTCATGGTAAGCTCGTCCTTGCCAGCCTTCTCAAAACCAGATATCAAAGTAGTGTAAGTAATGACATCAGGCTCTATCCCCTTAGCTTCCATTTGTACCTTGAGCTCCATTACTTTCTCCAAAATCCCATCTTTTGCATAGGCTGAGATCAAAGAGTTGTATGTAACTATTGTAGGAGGAAAACCATTCGCATCCATCTCTGCAAGCACCTCCATAGCCTCTTCATGCTTCCTAGACTTTCCATACACATCCAGAAGCACATTGTAAGTGACTTTATCAGGTCCTAATCCCAATGATTTCATCTCCTTAAATAACTCAACGGCTTCTTCATGCAGAGATCCTCGGCGGCAGCAGCCGATGAGGGTATTGTAGGTGTACCGATCAGGAGCTATCCCATCCCTCTTCATGACTTGAACAAGGGAGACGATTTTGTGCCAGGGCATGAAGAGCTTGCCATAGATGTTCAGCACAATGTTGTAGGTTACCAGCGTTGGCTTAATACCCTCCTCCACCATTCGCCGGAACACGGAAACAGCGTCGAGATAACGCTCGTTCCGGGCGTAGGCGGTGATTAGGGAAGTGTAGGCGTAAACGTCGACCGGGCAATGCTGACTGCGGAAATCATCGAGGAGGGTAGCAGCGGCAGAGAGCTCTCCATGGCGGCCCATGATGCCGATCACTACAGGGATGATAGCGGAAGATGAGAAGAATGCATCTCCGTGGGCGCGCCGAGCGCTGTCGAAAACAGCGAGTGCAGTGGTGGGGCGCTTGTGGAAGTCGAGGGCCTCAATGATGCCGAGAAGATCGGTGAGAAGGGAGTCTGGATCGTTACAAGCGGGGTTGAGGAGTGGGCTAAGGATGGCGTCGAGGTCGGGGGAGGGGAGATTTAGGAGTGACCGGAGGATATGGTGGCCGCGGAGGGAGACGCGGGGGTCGACGGACCAGGGTTTGCCGCGGTTGGGGTCGTGGTGACGGCCAAGGAGGGGTTTGCGGGAAGTGCGGGGAGAGCGGCGGGATTGAGTAGCGGACGGGGAAGAGGAGGATGAATGGCGGAGGAGGTCTTCGAGAACAGGGGAGGGGGAGAGGGTAGAGATGGGGTTGAGCTTTAGAGAATCGAGGGAGAAGNGGATTGAGTAGCGGACGGGGAAGAGGAGGATGAATGGCGGACGAGGTCTTCGAGAACAGGGGAGGGGGAGAGGGTAGAGATGGGGTTGAGCTTTGGAGAATCGAGGGAGAAGGGCCGGGGGGCAGGAGGGGAAGGGGGGCGGAGGGGGAGTGGAAGGGAAGGGATGAGCTTCTCGGCCGCCATGGCAGAAGCTCGAAGTGAAGGGTTTTGGCTCGGCCTCCGGGGGTTAAGGATGGGGTAGAGAGTGGGTGGGAGGGAGGACACCGAATCGGGGCATCTCCCTCCAACCGTCGAAATGAGCTCCATGGATTTGCTCAGAAAATGGACTAGGCCCAAAGAGCATAAGATATATATATATATCACACTTAAATTTTCATATTTATACAAAGTAGTTAAATATTTAATATCATATAAAAAATAATAATATTATTACTTTTTAAAAGTGACATACACATTTTTATACATAGATTTAAAATATTAAAATGTCATTTATGTAAATATGATTGTTTAGGTGTGAGATATGTAAATACATTAAATTTTTGTGTGAGATATGTAAATTTCTTTTTTTAACATTTAAAAGATGAAATACATATTATTATGCATAAGTTTAGTGTTATAAATATAGAAAATAAAGTAGGTGATATATATGTAAATACATAGGAATTGGGAGGTATTTATGTAAACTTCCCATTTTTTATGATAGTTTAATTTTTTTATTCATTATTGTATTGAGTCAAATATTTAAATGAGATAGAATATATGTATATATATATATATATATATATATATATATATATATATATATATATATATATATATATATATATATATATATATATATATATATATATATAT
>JXCR01041409.1:39521-59502 GCA_002079205.1 Phalaenopsis hybrid cultivar
CAGGATGAACATTTGAAATAACCTCTTGTGATCTCCATTTTTTATTTCTATCGATGTGTTAAGCATTTAACTAATTTATTTTTTATAGTTAAGTTATTTCATGAATATCTAATCTTAACATAATAATATGTTGCTCCTTGATTCTAGTCCTAATAATTGAAGTACAAATTTGTCTCTCATGAGGTGGTAGTTTGAGGAGCTTTGGCTCTCACATTTAAAAAACATAAATAAATAATCTAAAAATAAGTTTTTTATATGATAGCATTGTAATTTTATAATCATTTTGTTTAGCATTTTTTCAATATCTTTGTTTAGTGTATTTTATTTTTTGGATCTTGGGCTTTTTTGAGTAATCTTCTCTCCATTTTTTATAGAGAGTTAGTTCTTCTGCTAAGATTCTTAACTTCTTGAACAAGNGAGTTTTTTATATGATAGCATTGTAATTTTATAATCATTTTGTTTAGCATTTTTTTAATATCTTTGTTTAGTGTATTTTATTTTTTGGATCTTGGGCTCCTTTGAGTAATCTTCTCTCCATTTTTGATAGAGAGTTAGTCTTCTACTAAGATTCTTAACTTCTTGAACAGGATATTATCCATTGGAAAAAAATGGAAGGTAAAGAAGAGGTAGGTCAAGCAAGGAATAAACAACAATATGTGTATTCTAAAGGTAACAATCATGCCATCAAATCCTATTATACTCACGAAGCATCTTTTATAAGGACTGGAAGTTAACGTGTCATTAACGAACGTGTTATTACTATTTTTAAAATTCATGTAACTTTCTCTTAAGAAAATATTGACATCCTTGATATGCACTTGATACTCACACATGGGTCTCATTTCAAATCACATGGTGGATATTTCATGCCAAAAAAAATTTACAATAATGGTGCTAATCAAGGCTATAAGTGCAAGGAAGTCTAAACCTTATTCTTTCATCATATTACTTATCTACTATAAGTATAGCAATTTGCTAGCAACAATTCACATCATTAGAATACCTCATATCATACACGTCATACTCGCACGATAAAAAGAAAATTGTTGAAGTCTTTCCTTCAACCAACCAAATAGTCGAAGGCTTGGGATGAACAACACCCTTGTGACATACAACTTGCCCATAATGAGGAATGGAGCTACTAACTTAGGGATTGAAAATCATATGGTCTCTACCTAAGAAGTTTAAGTGACTACTTCTTGTAGGAGAGCAACAACCTCAGGCAAATGATAGTTTGAACTCTATACAAAGTTCAGTTGACTGCTATCAACATGATAGATACGAGCCACACGTGAAGGATAATCCAAACCCCATGAAATGGTTGTAAGCATATTCATATTGGGATAAGTTGTAAGTATATTAAGTATAAACCTTTTGGCCATTGAAAATAAAATTTTGAAATACCACTATACAAGCGTAAAACTTGTCATTCATCATAATAAAATCTTCGTAAAGGCCTAAAGTTTCATACAAGTTCCTCCTCCAGTAAGGTTGGAGTCCCTCGGGAAAAAAGAGGAGTCTTAATATATTTTTTTGTTTATACATGTGTCTTTTCACTTAACTACGAGATTAAGATGAGTAGGGTCAAAATTCTCATTTTATTGTTATTTTTTAGTATAGTATTAAAAGATACTAGAACAAGAGAACTAAATTTATCTCAATAAATAATCATCATGGGCCATAAAGGACATTAGCAAGTCTAATGGGTCCAGGACATTTGTTCTCTCCCTACTGGGCATCGATCATGCACCCTTTCTTTTGAGAATACATCCATCAAGCATCACTTGCCAATTTGACTTGTCAGATTAGTAAAGTCGATGACCAAATCTCAGGTAGGTTTGTCATATTGATATGTCGAGTTGATTAGTCAAATGACTTCTATCATGTGTCCGCTCCCAGATACTATCAACGACTAGAGAGGATGCACATATTCAACTGTGCCTGAAAACAAACTGTCCATCTTCATGTCAAATCAACTTGTAACCAACTTACTACAAAGACAAACATCATACTATACTAAAATCATTCAATATTCCTTTCTTGTAACATATCAAGAGAAAGAAATCATATCAAGCCTTGTAAATGGAAATGTTCTCCTGCCTTTAAAAGGAGCTAGACCATAAACTTTCTCATGCTCTTCTACCCCATATTTCCAAAGCAACCATGTATTCAACTCCCTTATACCACTCCATGTATAAATCTTATTTAATTGTATGAGCCCACAGACAAATCAAAATTCAACAATAACTCGATTCATTCAAGTTAACTATTCTTCTTTACATTTGCCTAAAGCCATAAAGAGTCGAGTGTTATAGAAATTTTAATGGCTTTAATTTTTCAAGTTTTTCTTTGAATCACACAAAATTTGATGTCTCAACATTATTTTGAAGGAAATTCCATTTTTTTTTTAATAAACATGTTCATTAGTGATCTTGAATGACTCTTAGGCCAAAAGGTTTGAGCTTTGGACTAGTCAAACTCATGTGCCAAACATCCAATGTGTTTGAAAAATCATATCATTTTGATTGCATTAGACACATTTTGTCAAATTAGGTTATCCCAAATCTCAATTTGTTATTATTCAAATTTATATGACTTCTTAACTAATATTTTAAATTCAAAATTACTTTTTATATCTCTCTCACATAATTTTTTATATCCCATCGAAAACATTATTATTATTATATAAAAAAAATAAAAAATATATATTTATGCATAAATAAAATGGTATATATAGGAAAATTAAAGTTAAAGTATAAGGTTTGTAGGAGAATTAATTGGTAAGCATGTAAATCTTTATAAAATTAAAATTCAATGAAACTATTTTAAACTTATCCTAACGATGGACAAATCCATAAAAGAGTTCAATTTTCATGAAGCTATTTTTATCCTTCCCTCTAATGAAGCTATTTTTATCCTATCCTGAATAGGGTTGTCAAAGCAGCTCGTTATTCGTGAACAGCTCGTGTTCGGCTCGTTCGCTAAGTTAACGAGCCGAACACGAACAAATATTTGTTAGTTCGTGTTCGGCTCATTTTGGCTAGAAATACTAATAATCACTTATATATATATATATATATATATATATATATATATCGACATAATCAATTTTATTAACATAACTGACCTTGGGGAGATTAAATACCAACCCTTAAAAAATTGATAATTTTTTATTTAGTCATTATTTTGTAGGCTCATAAATTAACTCAAGGAGCTCACACTACATGAATACATGCTAATAGCATTTGGATTAGTTTTTGAAAATTTTCGATCTAATTTTTTGCATATGAGTTCCATCGAATATCATCATTGGTAGAATGTACGTCGGAAATGTCCAGTACAAATAAATTGTGTGAGAAATACTAGTGGTAATGTGNGATCAATCCTTAACATCTTATGACTACGTGATTAGAGTTATCAAAATGACTCTTTGTTTCTGAGTGGCTCGTATTCGGCTCGCTAAGCAAACAAGCCGAACACAAGCACTATTTCTAAGCTCGAAACATACACGAGCCTAACTCAAATTGAGCTTGAACTCGCTCGTGTTTGGCAGGTCTACACCCCTATTCCTGAAAGGATGGGATCATGGGCAGATTCGCAAAATAATTCAATTTTCATATAAAAGATTTAAAAAAGACATTTCTTTTTCCCCCCTCAAAAGACTGCGCAGCATCATTAAATTACAATAAATGGGGCCCACCTGTTCCCGTTAACAGAGAAAAGCTAACGTCATGAACGAATCACGACCGCCCAATTTGACCACCTCTTTCCAATGGCGCACGTTGGCCGGCTTTTCCTTTTTTTTTTTTTTGGCTTTTTTTTCATTTTAGGTTCTAAATTTAAAATAAGCGGTGAAAGAACTGAAAAAAAAAAGGATAATTACATAAAGCCCGTCTTAAAGATTGATATTTACAACTTGATCATCGAAATAAATTTTTTGAGCCACCCAATATATTTAGGCTTCAAATCATAAAAAATTTAATAAAAATAATAAATATAGATTATAATTTTATAATGAATTTTTATATTTGTGCAAGAATTTGAAAAATAAATGAAAAAGTGTAGTTGATTTGTGATAAAACAATAAATTTCCTGCATCTTTGACATATCTTAAGTCATTGACATGAATCTCGATACATGTTTTTGAGCAAGAAATATTCAAACTACGATTAAAAATCATCCATAGCTATAATTTCATCAAATTTATGGTCAAAATGACCAATTTAACGAGACAGACTCAATGATACCAAAATTGCTCCAATCCGAGTCAAATCTAAAAGATATAGGTTTTCGTATAGGGGTGAAAAATTTTTTAAGTAACGATTGAACTTTCAAAGTTAGATGTGTAAATACATAGGAAGTGGCATGCATGTAAATCTTTCTTAGAGACCCAATTTGGAAACACATTCATGACAATCCATAATTTTTTAATTCAATTCCCACTTGTCACGATGACTCGCAATTACAAACTAAGGCGATGACATAATTGTAATTCTATCACCTATTGTTAAAAAAGGAAAGAAGACTTCTTATTGTTGGACTGTTCCACATGAGAACGACACCCATTAGTTATAAATAATGAGAATATATGTAGAGAGGGTTTCAAGAGAAGAAAAAAAAAATTGGTTAGAGAAAGAAGGGGATAGGCTTCAAGAAATTGAGGAGAGCATTTTGAGGATCTTGTATCGAGTTGGTTCGAGAGAGAGAATATGGCCGAAGAGCTCATCTCTTAATTAGAAGCCAGGCGAAACTCGTTTTATTGTCTTAGTGGATTGATGATTGATTTCCCTCCCGTGAATGTAAGTCCTATGGACCGAACAACGTAAAATTCCTATATATTTTTATTCTATGTAACTCTATTTTTCAAATTCTCATCCAAATGTTAAAATTGATGATAAAAGCATAACTGGAATATTTTATTTTTATCAAATTCCCATTGATTTAATCACTAAATCGTATAAATTCACATATTTTATGGCCCAAAATGTTTCATAGTGATACACCTCAGCAAGAATATCAAGGCATGACATAGATTTTAAGGTGATTTTTTGAGCTAAAAACATTCAACATCGATAAAAACTCGTACAAAACTCTGATTTTAGCAAACTTACAGTCAAATTGACATGCTCAACAAGAAGAACTCAATTTTACCGAAATTAGTACAATTCAAGTCAAATAAAGCCCAGATAAACTCATTAAACCACTCTTAGAAGTTTTTGTAGACATATTTAGAAAATTAAACAAATGACAAATCTAGCAAACATATAGTTGAATCGAGCGTCTCGACAAAACCAATTGAACGATCCAAAGATTGCTCAATTCTGACATTGTCAAGGCATTCAAATGTTCATTAAACGTTGTCTACTTGAAGAAAGCTCTCTAGACTGACCAATCAAAATGATCCATATTCTTACATTAATTGCATTCATAATATTATAAATAGGGTCTCACCCCTCTCATGAGAAGGGAGCTTCAAGCTTGGGAGAGAACTTACAACTTTGAGAAGTAGTTGAAGTCAAACACCACCTCTATCGCCATCGGCCACCAACGACTACCACCGACCGTCGTCGACCACTGACGATTGTCGTCGAACACCACAAACCGTCGTCGATCATTGCTAACCGCCGCCAATCGACATCGACAACTGTCCACAACTATCGATAATATCTGACCGCCTTTGAGCACTACTGTTGTCTTTAATCACCACTAACTATCGTTGACCACCATTAGTCACCGCCAATCAATGTCGACCACCACTGACTGGAAGCCACGACTGACTTTATAACTTAGAAAACCTAGTAATCTTTTCCCTCCCGTGAGACATAAGGTCTCTATAATCATCAACCTATAATAAATTCTTACAACTGTGCCAAATCTTGTGATTTTTTTTCTGATTGGATTTTCCACGTAAAATTTTCATGTGTCATTACTGATTATTTTCTTTTACCAAAATATGTGGTGAAATCTCATGTAACCCTAAGACGACAATTCATTACTTTAATGTCACAAATTTTCTAGCACTCATCACATAATAATATTTGTAGTATTTAATTCAACATCTACTTCTTTGGATCTGAATCATGTGTGACATGTAATAATGAAAAGTTAAGAAAACTCATTTTAGGTCGGAATATTTGTCAAATAAACAAATGAGCAAGTGTACAAGTTAAAATTTTAATTATATTATTAAGATAAGTTTATTCTATAAAATGCTAAAGTGTTATTTACAACGACAACAACAACAAAGCCTTAAGCCCACTATGTGGGGTCGGGCACATGAATTCTTTTTCTCCATTGCATTCTATTTAGTGTCATATCTTCATTTAGTTCTAGTAAATTAAGATCATTTTTTATACAAAAAACCCAAGTCTTCCTAGGTCTACCTCTGCCTTTCTTAACACAAGTCGAATCTAAAACTTCTTCTCTCATGATCATATCATCAGATGGTCGACGTTTAATGTGCCCAAACCATCTAAGATAACTTTCTCTAATTTTTTCTGTCACAGGAGCTACACCAACCCTATCACGGATATATTCATTTCACATTTTGTCTCTAAGGTTTGCAGCCACTCATCCACCTAATCATTCTCATCTCAGCAACACTTAACTTATTATTATGCTTCTCTCACTCATCCACATTGTCGGCTCGACAACACTTGACTTATTATTATGCTTCTGATTTAAAGGTCAACATTTAGCGTCATAAAGCATTGCAGGTCTCACCACCGTCTTATAAAATTTTCCTTTCAGTCTAAGCGATAATTTTCCGTCTTATAAAATTTTCCTTTCAGTCTAAGCGATAATTTTCTAACTCACAAAAGGGCCGAAGCATTCCTCAACTTCAACCAACCAACTTGAATTTTACTATTAACATCCACATCTATATCACCATCGCTTTGAACAACAGACCCAAGATATATAAATCGTTCATACCTTTTAAAGATTTGATCACCCAAAGTCACACTTCTTTCACTAGAACTATTATTACTAAATTTACATTCCATGTATTCAATTTTAGTTCTACTTAAATGAAGACCTTTACACTCCAATGTAGACCTCCATAATTCAAGTTTTTCCTGAAGTTTTTCCCTCGTTTTATCAACGAGAAGGATATCATCAGCAAAAAACATACACTATGGTACATCCTCCTGTAGATGTCCGGTAAGACCATCCATAACTAAAGCAAAAAGATATGGGCTGAAGTCGATCCAATGTAATCCAACAAAAATAGGAAAATATTTAGTCAATCCTTCTTCAGTTTGAACACAAGTAACAACTCTAGTATACATATCTTTAATGACTTGAATATAAGTCATATTAACACTTTTTTTCTCAAGAACTCTCCAAAGAGTATCTCTTGGAAACTTATCGTAAGCCATTTCTAAATCAATAAAAAACAAATGTAGATTCTCTTTATTATCTCTCAACTTCTCCATCAAACCTCTCAATAAATGTATAGCTCCGATAGTATGCCTGCCCGACATAAATCCAAATTAATTATGAGAAATCTTTGTAATACGTCTTAACCTATGTTCAATTACCATNAATTTGGTCAATCTTCCTTCAGTTTGAACATCAGTAACAGCTCTAGTATACATATCTTTAATGACTTGAATATAAGTCATATCAACTCTTTTCTTCTCAAGAACTCTCCAAAGGATATCTCTTGGAACCTTAGTGTAAGCTTTTTCTAAATCAATAAAAAACAAATGTAGATTCTCCTTATTATCTTTGAACTTCTCCATCAAACTACTCAATAAATGTATAGCTTCGATGGTAGACCTGTCCAACATAAATCTAAATTAATTATGAGAAATCTTTGCAATGCGTCTTAACCTATGTTCAATTACCCTCTCCCATAATTTTAAAGTNTACTGTTGTGTATCCCCTTTATTTTTAAAAATGGGGACCAAAATACTCTTCCTCCACTCCTCACGCATCTTTTTAATTTTTAAAATAATATTAAAGAGTTTAGTAAGTCATGAAACTCTCAAATCTTCTAAATGTTTCCACAAAATTAAACCTCAATATAGTTTAAAATGAATTTGCATTTTTTTTAATATCAATACCTTTNGTTTGCACACTCTTGTGCATCCCCTTTATTTTAAAAAATGGGGACCAAAATACTCTTCTTCCACTCCTCAATCATCTTTTTATTTTTTAAAATAATAAAGAGTTTAGTAAGCCATGAAACTCTCAAATCTCCTAAATGTTTCCACAAAATTAAACCTTAATATAGTTTAAAATGAATTTGCATTTTTTGAACATCAATACCTTTCGGAACCTGAAAATCAACATAATTTTAGTTCATATCATGATATGTTAAATATAAGTATGTTATTATATATATATATATATATATATATATATATATATATATATATATATATATATATATATATATANTTGGCTCTAAAATACCTAAACTATTCACCGGTTTAGCTAAATCTGTACGAATCATCTCAACACTGTTCCTTGGTAAGAATCTTCATTTTTAATTAGGGCGATTTACACTCAATGCTATTAATAATATGGATTTCAAACCCTAAACTTTAATATTTACATTCTAAGCACCCAGTATCAAGGCCTTAGATGATTCTATTGAAAGCAAAATCAGAGTGGACATGATAACTACATACAAAAAACTCAAAAAAATGAAATTGTTCTCCTCATTTGGTTCGGCGGCTATGAGATTGCGGTGTACAAAGACGTCCAAAACTCCCATTGTTCTCCTCCTTCGATTCGGCCGCAATGGAATCATGACATTAGTTCATTCGGTGGTGATTGGATCACGGTGTTCGCTTCAGTCATGTTCACTTAGGCAGCGATGAGATCGTGACGTACAGAGGCCTTTGAAACTCTCATCTTTTTCCCACCCCACCCTGTTGTGAAATTTAGATACAGAGATTTAACGTGGTTCCGCAAAAATGTCTGCATTTTTGGGAGAAGAGAGGTGAATTCACTATTTTAGAGGAGTTACATACCCCCATAAATAAATTTATAACACACCCTCGCTTCCCCCAACCCACTAATCCAAGAGACACACCTCTTAACACCAAAAGACACTCATTTTCATTTCACGATACACATCTCTCCATTTCAATATACTCAAAATTTCCTGATATATGAGTCATACCTAACACACCTAAGATGATGGTGTTAATGGTGGGCGGCAATATGATTGTTTTTTAATATTTTGGATGTTTGTGATGTAAATATTGAAGTTATATATATAATTTTTAGTGCTATGTTATGCTAACTAAAATATAATCGTTGCATCCAAATTATAAATAACTTCATAAAATATAAAAATTATATTATAAAAAAATTAAGAATTAATACAGCAGATGGACAGATTCGGTCGATAGAAGCTTCTGAGTTCCCCAACATTCAGAACGGGAACTCATGAGGCGGCACTAAACGATAAACCATCAAATAATAGCAGCAGCGAATGCCCTCAAAAAAGTTAAGAAAATAAATTAAAAAAAAAAGAAAAGAAATTTATAGTGACTGCTGAGCTTCCACTGAGGATAGCTTTCCCACCACCTGCTCCACTGCGTACCGTCCACAGTCACACATTTCTTTTTTCTTCCTTTTTTTTTCACCCTTTCCCGGTTTAGAATCTGAGGATATCTTTGCAAAAANTTACATTATTTTGATTTTTAATTTTTAATTTATTAAAATATCTCAAAAACCGCCATAAATAATTTGAATCACTCTTTTTTATTAATAAAATAAATAAAATTTCATTATATTTCAGGGGTGATTTGCCTCTAAAATACCTAAACTATTCACCGGTTTAGCTAAATCTGTGCTAATCATCTCAACATTGTTCCTTGGTAAGCATCTTCATTTTTAATTAGGGCGATTTACATACATAACACTCAATGCTATTAATAATATGGATTTCAAACCCTAAACTTTAATATTTACATTCTAAGCACCCAGTATCAAGGCCTTAGATGATCCTATTGAAAGCAAAATCAGAGTGGACATGATCACGACATACAAAAAACTCCAAACAATGAAATTGTTCTCCTCATTTGGTTCGGTGGGTATGAGATTGCGGTGTACAAAGATCACAAAACCTCGCATCGTTCTCCTCCTTCGTTTCGGCCGCAATGGAATCACAACATTAGTTCATTTGGTGGTGATTGGATCACGGTGTTCGCTTCAATCATGTTCAATTAGGCAGCGATGAGATCGTAACGTACAAAGGCCTCTGAAACTCCCATCTTTTTCTCACCTCACCTTGTTGTGAAATTTATGGTGAAACAACACAAATTCAGAAGGAGAATACAGATATTTAACGAGGTTTGACAAATATGTCTGCATCATTGAGAGCAGAGAAACGAATTCACTAGTTCAGAGGAGTTACATACCCATAGAGTTACACATCTATTTATAGATAAAATCTACAGATAAATTTACAACACGCCCTCGCTCCCCCCAACCCACCAATCCAATAGACACACATCTTCACATCAAGAGACCCCCCATTTCATTCCATGAGACACATCTCTCCATTTCAAGATACTCCAAATTTTCTGATTTATAGGCCATTCCTAACACACCTCGCTTCAAAGATCATGTATTTTGGATATTTGTGATGTAAATATTGAAGTTATATATATAATTTTTAGTGCTATGTTATGCTAACTAAAATATGATCGTTGCATCCAAATTATAAATAATTTCATAAAATATAAAAATTAAATTATAAAAAAAAAATTAAGAATTAATACAGCAGATGGACAGATCCGGTCGATAGAAGCTTCTCAGTTCCCATCATTCAGAACGGGAACTCATGCGGCGGCACTAAACGTTAAACCATCAAATAATAGCAGCAGCGAATGCCCTCAAAAAAAGTTTAAAAAATAAATAAAAAGAAAAAGAAAATAAATTTATAGTGACTGCTGAGCTTCCACTGAGGATAGCTTTCCCACCACCACTGCTCCACTGCGTACCCTCCACCGGCACACACTTCTTTTTTCTTCTTCCTTTTTTCACCCTTTTCCCCGTTTAGAATCTGAGGATATCTTTGCACTTGAAAATTTAACTTTTTAAAAATTTTATTGTTTTGAAAATTATATATATATATATATANCGGTGAGAGAACTGAAAAAAAAAAAGGATAATTACATAAAACCCGTCTTAAAGATTGATATTTACAAATTCATCATCCAAATAAATTTTTTGAGCCACCAATATATTTAGGCTTCAAATCATTAAAAATTTAATAAAAATAATAAATATAGATAAGATTTTTGTAATGAATTTTAATATTTGTGTAAGAATTTGAAAAATAAATGAAAAAGAGTAGTTGATTTGTGATAAGTCAATAAATTTTCAGCATCTTTGACAAATCTTAAGGCATTGACATGAATCTCGATACATGCTTTTGAGCAAGAAATATTCAGACTACGATTAAAAATCATTCATAGCTATAATTTCATCAAACTTATGGTCAAAATGACCAGTTTAACGAGACAGACTCAATGATACCAAAATTGCTCCAATCCGAATCAAATCTAAAAGATAGAGATTTTCGTATAGGGGTGAAATAAATTTTAAGTAATGATTGAACTTTCAAAGTTAGATATGTAAATACATAGGAAGTGGCATGCATGTAAATCTTTCTTTGAGACCCAATTTGGAAACACATTCATGACTCAATCCATAATTTTTTAATTTAATTGCCACTGGTGACGAAGACTCACAATTACAAACTAAGACGATGACATAATTGTAATTCTATCGCTTACTGTTAAAAAAAGGAAAGAAGGCTTCTTATTGTTGGACCGTTCCACATGAGAATGACCCATTAGTTATAAATAATGAGGATATATGTAGAGAGGGTTTCAAGAGAAGAAAGAAAAAAGTTGGTTAGAGAAAGAAGGGGATAGGCTTCAAGAAATTGCGGAGAGCATTTTGGGGATCTTGTATCGAGTTGGTTCGAGAGAGAGAATATGCCAGAAGAGTTCATCTCTTAATGAGAAGCCAGGTGAAACTTATTTTATTGTCTTAGTGGATTGATGCTTGATTTCCCTCCCGTGGATGTAGGTCCTATGGACCGAACCACGTAAAATTCCTATGTTTTTTTATTCTATGTAACTCTAATTTTCAAATTCTCATCCAAATGTTAAAATTGATGATAAAAGCATAACTGGAATATTTTATTTTTATCAAATTCCAAATCGTATAAATTCACCAATTTTATGGCCCAAAATATTTCATAGTGATACATCTCGGCAAGAATATCAAGGCATGACATAGATTTTGAAGTGATTTTTTGAGCAAAAAACATTCAACATCGATAAAAACTCGTACAAAACTCTGATTTTAGCAAACTTATAGTCAAATTGACATGCTCAACAAGAAGAACTCAATTTTACCAAAAGTAGTACAATTCAAGTCAAATAAAGCCCAGATAAAGTCATTAAACCACTCTTAGAAGTTTTTGTAGACATATTTAAAAAATTAAATGAATGACAAATCTAGCAAACCTATAGTTGAATCGAGCGTCTCGACAAAACCAATCAAACAAGTCAAAGATTGCTCAATTCTGACATTGTCAAGACATTCAAATGTTCCATTAAACGTTGTCTAATTGAAGAAAGCTCTCTAGACCGACAAATCAAAATGATTCATATTCCTACATTAATTGCATCTATAATATTATAAATAAAGCCTCACCTCTCTCATGAGAGGGGAGCTTGAGGTTTGGGAGAAAACTTACAACTTTGAGAAGTAGCTGAAGTCAAACACCACCTCCGTCGTCATCGACCACCGGCTACCGTCATCTACTACCACCGACGGTCGTCGCCGACCACCGACCACCGACGACCGTCGTCAATCACCGCCAATCGCCGTCGATCACTGCCAACCGCTGTCAATCGACTTGGACAACTGTCCACTGCCATCGACAATATCTGACTGCCTTTGAGAACTACTGTCTTCGTCAACCACCACTGATTGTCGTTGACCACTGCTAATCACCACTAATCACCGTCGACCACCACCGATCGGAACCTGTCGTTCGACACTATAACTTAGAAAACCTAATAATAATTTCCCATCTGTGAGACATGGGGCTCTATAATCATCAAACTATAATAACTTCTTACAATTGGGTCAGACTGTGATTTTTTTTCTCTTTATAGTTTTCTATGTACAACTTTCATGCGTCATTACTGGTTGTTTTCTTTCTCCAAAATCTGTGGTAAAATCTATTATAACGCTAAGACAATAATTCATTACTCTATCGTCACAAATTTTCAAGCATTCGTCACATAACAATATTTGCAGTAGTTTATTCAAACTCTGCTCCTTTGGATATGAATCATGTGTGATATGTAATAATGAAAAGTTAAGAGTACTCATTTTACTAATAAACAAATAAAAAAGTTCACAAGTTAAAATTTAAATTATATTTTTAGGATAAGTTTATTCTATAAAAATGCTGAAGTGTTATTTAACTCAAAATAACCCACAAAATTAAACCTTAATATAGTTTAAAATACCTTTGGGAACCTGAAAATCAACATAATTTTAGTTCACGATACGTTAAATATAAGTATGTTATTATATATATAATGAGCGGTTACATTATTTTGATTTTTAATTTTTTATTTATTAAAATATCTCAATAACCGCCATAAATAATTTGAATCACTCTTTCTTATTAATTAAATAAATAAAATCTTATTATATTTCAGGGGTGATGATTTGCCTCTAAAATACCTAAACTATTCACCGGTTTAGCTAAATCTGTACGAATCATCTCAACATTGTTCCTTGGTAAGAATCTTCATTTTTAATTGGGGCGATTTACACTCAATGCTACTAATAATATGGATTTCAAACCCTAAACTTTAATATTTACATTCTAAGCACCCAGTATCAAGGCCTTAGATGATCCATTTGAAAGCAAAATCAGAGTGGACATGATCACGACATACAAAAAACTCCAAAAAAAATGAAATTGTTCTCCTCATTTGGTTCGGCGGCTATGAGATTGCGGTGTACAAAGACATCAAAAACTCCCATCGTTCTCCTCCTTTGATTCGGCCGCAATGGAATCACGACATTAGTTCATTCGGTGGTGATTGGATCACGGTGTTCGCTTCAGTCATGTTCAATTAGGCAGCGATGAGATCGTGACCTACAGAGGCCTTTGAAACTCTCATATTTTTCCCACCTCACCTTGTTGTGAAATTTAGGGTGTAACAACGCAAATTCAGAAGAATAATACAGAGATTTAACAAGGTTCCGCAAAGATGTTTGCATCCTTGGGAGAAGAGAGACGAATTCACTATTTCAGAGGAGTTACATACCTCCCATAGATAAATTTACAACACACCCTCGCTCCCTTTAACTTACTAATTCATGAGACACACCTCTTCACACTAAGAGATACTTCTTTTCATTCCAAGAGACACACATCTCCATTTCAAGATACTCTAAATTCCTGATATATGAGTCATGCCTAACACACCTCGCTTCAAAGATGAAGGTGTTAATGGTGGGCGTTAATATGATTGTTTTTTAATATTTAGGATGTTTTTGACCCAAGTATTGAAGTTATATATATAATTTTTAGTGCTATGTTAAACTAATTAAAATATGATCTTTGCATCCAAATTATAAATAAATTCATAAAATATAAAAAATATATTATAAAAAAATTAAGAATTAATACAGCAGATGGACAGATCCGGTGAATAGAAGCTTCTCAGTTCCCCAACGTTCAGAACGGGAACTCATGAGGCGGCACTAAACGATAAACCATCAAATAATAGCAGCAGCGAATCCCCTCAAAAAAGTAAAGAAAATAAATAAAAAGAAAAAGAAAAGAAATTTATAGTGACTGCTGAGCTTCCACTGAGGATAGCTTTCCCACTACCACTGCTCCACTGCGTACCGTCCACAGGCACACATTTCTTTTTTCTTCCTTTTTTTTTCACCCTTTCCCGGTTTAGAATCTGAGGATATCTTTGCAAAAAGTGACTCTTAAGATTGTTCTTGAAAATTTTACATTCGTTCACCTACATGTGTGAATTATGAAAAAAAATTACATGAGAATTGTTAATGCAAAACTGTAACATGACTTTAATCACAATGCGTCTCTGTTGAATATAAAAAATTAAATAGTTTGATGCATTGTGGGGTCAGGCCATACAAATGACGTTTTGTGATTAGAGTCATGTTATAGTTTTGCATAAACTGTAACATGACTTTAATCACAATGCGTCTCTGCTGAATATAAAAAACTAAATAATTTAATGCATGTTGAGGTCAGACTGTACACATGACGTTTTATGATTAGAGTCATGTTATAGTTTCGCATATGAACTTCTGACGTAATTGTTTATTGTGAATTAATGATGTGCAATCCAAATATATTATATCATATTTGTATAGATGAATTATCCCTACATAATATTTTTTCAAATTTATCAGATTTGATTATTAAATATAGCTTCTCATCTTTAAAAATTATAAAATAATAGCAAAAAAATTCCCCAAATAGAGATTTCTAAAACATAATGCATAGAAAGTTGTTGAAAAAGACTACAAGTTAAATATTTTGACTTTCCAATTATAACCTTGGAAACATTGTGAAATTATTATCAATTTAGAGGTTGTTTGAGTCACTATTTTTTTTTTCAATTTAATGTTTTGCTTTGTTTTATTTATGACTTAACTTATATTTATTATATTAAAAATAAAGTCTTAACAATTAAAAGCAATAAAAAGTTTTTGTGCGTGCTTCTAAAAAAAAATTGATTTTTTTTTACAAATAAAAAAATAAATTTGTGAAAAAATATATTAAATTACATAATTTTAAATTAAAAAAATATTCCAAATAGATTCTTAGGGAGTTTTGGTCATAAAAAGTGAGGGGAAGAAAATAAAATGCTATATTTCAACTAGTTGCTCTGATTGTGGTTTAAAAATAAAATTTCAAACTTAATTTATATAAAAAAATCAATAAAATAAACACATAGATTTATAAATATACAAGAAAAAAATAATGAACAAATATCTTGATATAATCTGTATCATGATATGCTAATGTTATTACAATCATCATTGATTTAAAGCTCCATATTTAACCCATAAGTACAATTAAACTATAAAATAATACAATTAGATTATTAAACAAACTTGAAAGCGTGTCAGAGCCTGTTACAAATGTGAAAATGTGTCATAGTAAATTATATTGTCCATATTAAAGCAATAACAAACATGTAATTTTACACTCAATGCCCTAAAATCTATAAATAAGGGGTTTTTTATACAATGAAGGAATACTAAATTTATTCTATAAAAGCTCTTGAGTTATTGTGCTCTCTCACTCTTTCTCTCTCTCTCTCTCTCACACACACATACAATCTTCCTCTTTCTCCCTCTCTTTATTTCACTCGTTCATTCTACATCTATATATTGAGTGTGATCCCCATGATACGCTTGAATTCAATAGTATAAAAAAAGAGAAAAATTTAAAAATTTTAGGAAAAATAAGTATAAAAATGTGTATTTAACATTTTAAAAATAGACGATTTTAATATTTTTTATTTAATGTTAAAAATTCAAGAGCTATTCATATAAATATTAAAACTCGGGTTTTAGCAATGTGAAAACATATAATTAAGTCTTCTAATATTATGTAAATAAATACACCTTAAAATATTATACCTAAAATTAACAATAATAAATTTTACAAAATTTTAACTTATTTCACAAGATATTTGCAATATAATTGCATAATAATTATAAAAATATTAAAATATCCTCATCTTTTAAAATTCGAAAATAAATTAAAATATTTTAAAATTCTTTATATAATCAAACTTTTTTGACAAAAATATCCTCAACTAATTTTTCTACGGATGCCCCACCTCTCTCCCATCCTTGTAACCCACGATCCCACTATAAGAACTCCCATCCTGCAGCACCCGAAGCAAAGCAACAATGGCGGACCAGCCCCAATGGGTCACCTNTGAATCATGAAAAAAAATTACATGAGAAGTGTTAATGCAAGACTGTAACATGACTTTAATCATAATGCGTCTCTGTTGAATATAAAAAACTAAATAGTTTGATGCATTGCGAGGTCATGCCATACAAATGACGTTTTGTGATTAAAGTCATGTTATAGTTTTGCATAAACTGTAACATGACTTTAATCACAATGCGTCTCTGCTGAATATAAAAAAACTAAATAACTTAATGCATGATGGGGTCAGACCGTACACATGACGTTTTGTGATTAGAGTCGTGTTATAGTTTCGCATCTGAACTCCTGATGTAATATTTTTCGTGAATTAATGGTGCAATGCAAATATATTATATCATATTTGTATATATGAATTATCCCTACGTAATATTTTTTCAAATTTATCAGATTTGATTATTAAATACAGCTTCTCATCTTTAAAAATTATAAAATAATAGCAAAAAAATTCCCCAAATGGAGATTTCTAAAACATAATGCATAGGAAGTTGTTGGAAAAGACTACAAGTTAAATATTTTGACTTTCCAATTATAACCTTAGAAACATTGTGAAAATATTATCAATTTAGAGGTTGTTTGAGTCACCATTTTTTTTTCAATTTAATATTTTGCTTTGTTTTATTTATGACTTAACTTATATTTATTATATTAAAAATAAAGTCTTAACAATCAAAAGCAATAAAAAGGTTTTTGTGCGTGCTTCTAAAAAAAGTTGATTTTTTTTTACAAATAAAAAAATAAATTTGTGATAAAATATATTAAATAACATAATTTAAAATTAAAAAAAAAATTAAATAGTTTCTTATAGAGATCTGGTCATAAAAAGTGAGGGGAAGAAAATACAATGCTATATTTCAACTAGTTGGTCTGATTGTGGTTTAAAAATAAAATTTCAAACTTAATTTATATAAAAAAAATCAATTAAATAAACACAAAGATTTATAAAATATACAAGAAAAAAATAATGAACAAATATCTTGATATAATTTGTATCATGATGTGCTAATGTTATTACAATCATCATTGATTTAAAGCTCCATATTTAACCCATAAGTACAATTAAACTATAAAATAATACAATTAGATTATTAAACAAACATGAAAGCGTGTCAGAGCCTGTTACAAATGTGAAAATGTGTCATAATAAATTATACTATCCCTATTAAAGCAATGACAGACATGTGATTTTACACTCAATGCCCTAAAATCTATAGATAAGGGGTCCTTTATACAATAAAGGAATAGTAAATTTATTCTATAAAAGCTATTGAGTTATTGTGCTCTCTCACTCTTTCTCTTTCTCACACACACACACAAATACAATCTTACTATTTCTCCCTCTCTTTATTTCACTCGTTCATCCTACCTCTATATCTTGAGTGTGATCCACATGATATGCTTGAATTTAATAGTATAAAAAAGTGAAAAATTAAAAAAATTAGGAAAAATAAGTATAAAAATGTGTATTTAACAATTTAAAAATAGACGATATTAATATTTTTTATTCAATTATCCATATAAATATTAAAACTCAGGTTTTAGCAATGTGAAAACATATAATTATGTCGTATAATGTTATGTAAATAAATACACCTTAAAATATTCTACCTAAAATTAACAATAATAAATTTTACAAAATTTTAACTTATTTCACAAGATTTTAGCAATATAATTACATAATAATTATAAAAATATTAAAATATCCTCATCTTTTAAAATTGGAAAATAAATTAAAATATTTTAAAATTCTTTATATAATCAAACTTTTCTTACAAAAATATCCTCAACTAATTTTTTCTACGGATGCCCCACCTCTCTCCCATCGATCCCACTATAAGAACTCCCATCCCGCAGCACCCGAAGCGAAGCAACAATGGCGGACCAGCCCCAATGGGNATATATATATAATCAATACTTCAATGAAGAGATGTCACATATATAATGGTCTCACCATAAAGCCACACGACAATTCCTCATTGGAGTACTGCATCAGTACTATTGAGGTAATATTTTTTCATACATATGGGTGTTATTTCCATCAAGTCAAAATGAAGTTATGTTTGGAGTGGGCAATGACCTGCACTGAAAATTATAATTGTTTTTATATAAATGATAAATTTTAATATTTATTTATATGTAATTTATGCAATTTGGTAACTTTGTCTTCTTTTGTTACTAAAAAAAAGTTGACATGTAATGATTTTGCTCACCATTAAAAAGTAATGTTTGTTCTTTCACTGCATGTTGTAATCATTTTTTTTGTAAGGCAATGTGTTGGATGTTTTTTTTTTATGGGAGATAAAATTTACATAAAATAATGGGGCCAAAAAGTCATTTAGAGAAAATTTGAAAGAGATGGAAGAATTTGCTTTTGGGTAAATTTGCAAATAAGAAATATTTTTAAGCTTCATTGGAAAAGATTCCCATTTTCATGGATCAAGTAGAATAAATTAATTNAGCGACGCGATACCTCCTCATTCATGAAGTAATATTTTTTAATATATATGGGTGCTATTTCCATCAAGTCAAAATGAGGTTATGTTTGGAGTGGGCAAAGGCCTGCACTGAAAATTATAAATTTTTTTTATATAAATGATAAATTTTAGTATTTATTTATATGTAAGTTATGCAATTTGGTAACTTTGTCTTCTTTTGTTACTAAAAAAAAGTTGACATGTAATGATTTTGCTCACCATTAAAAAGTAATGTTTGTTCTTTCACTGCATGTTGTAATCATTTTTTTTGTAAGGTTATGTGTTGGATGTTTTTTTTATTGGAGAGAAAATTTATATAAAATAATGGGGCCAAAAAGTCATTTAGAGAAAATTTGAAAGAGATGCGAAGAATTTGCTTTTGGGTAAATTTTCAAATAAGAAATATTTTTAAGCTTCATTGGAAAAGATTCCCATTTTCATGGATCAAGTAGAATAAATTAATTTGACTTGTCAACAAATGAAAGAG
>JXCR01041409.1:59575-70478 GCA_002079205.1 Phalaenopsis hybrid cultivar
ATTTTTGTTAATATTTTGATTTCATAATAAAGTAAAAAATATGCTAGCAAATGTATGTTTCACATTAAAAAAATAAATAAATAAATAATGGTGTTTTTATATGTTTTTAATGATTTAGGTATTATATAAGTAAATATTAAAATTTAATACATACAAAAAAAAAAGGGGAAATGATTATCTCTCCCTCTGTTTTTTTTAATAAAACCACTGAAAATTTTTTGTGGCTTTAAAATGGGTCGTACAACTAGGCTAATACAATGTTGAATTGAAAAGTCCTTTGGTTCTGACATTAAATATGAATCATAAAATTATTAAATTTATTAAAGTATACATATGTTTATATAATTTTAAAATTAATAATAATTATATTTTGATTAGATTAACTTTCCAAACTTTCCCTCTTAGATGTATGTATTCGCTTTATTTTATGTTTGAACAAGTTGCATATTGATTAAATAACATATCACATTTCTCGACTCTTTGGTTGACATCTACTAAGTCAGTTATAAGTCTCTCGGGGTCGGGTGTTCAATTTCATTGCTGTGCAGATCAGTGGAGTGCATAGACAAGTTTGATTGGTTCGGAGCTCGTATCATAGCCTCCGATCAATTTTGAGGAAGAAAAAGAAGGGCAGCATATTGGTTGAAAATAAAGTAAAGAATCATAAAGGGCAATTGGCTGGCTGGAAGTTGGATTTAGTAAATCCGTAAATCGTAAACCCATCACCCCATGGATATAATAAAGCAAGATTTAAGCCGAATCGAAGGCAAAATTTTGAGACCTTAAATTTAAAAATTCATAAATTCACAGAAGGTCACTATTTTTTGTTTGGTTGGATTTTATGAATATGGAGCTAAATCCCATTCAAACGTGCCACCGAACACCCCCTTAAGGTAGTAAATAAATCATCCAAGCAAGAGCTTTATTGCTTCGCTGAGCTTTATATCAAGCAAATTATGCCCTTTCTTCACTCCTCTTATCATTGCCACCAACTTTTTCATTGACACTTTTAACTCATCTCTTTTTTGAACCATTATAATTATTATTAATTTGCATGAATGAATTTATCCCTTTCTAGTCAACATTTATATCAATAAGTGTATTGAATGAGTTCAATAATTTGGCTTTTTGCCATTTCTTGATTATTATACCACCTTAACGATGCATGAAACATGTGTATTTCACTTTTCAAAAGTTAAAACATAGATATTTTTATGTGATATGAAAGGTTTGGCTGACATAAATGTAAAAAAAAAGAAGCAAAATTAGGAGTTAGATATGAAAATGGATAGGAATTAGTTTGTGTATGTAAATGCCCATACTTTTTTTCATTGATATAAGTTAAAAATTGTATCATTACTCATAGAGCATAACCAAAATGTATACACAAATACGGTCATACAACAAACTTTTTTTTTTTACTTGTTTTCCCAAATAGAGCCCGCTTGCCGAAAATGTTGTATCCATTCCGCTTGCAAGGCTGGTCTAGACCACTTGTGCGGGGGCAAACTAATAAGTTCATGTGTCAATTCATCATTAGAAGCTCAACCCTATTAGTACCGGCACCGCCTGACAGCCATATCACAATTTTTTCATCAAGACACCTGGAAAGATTACCGCATAATACGGAAGTGTATAATTTATTATTTTATTACTCTTTCTATCTTGTATGTAAAAGGAAAGTCAAGAGGAGATGAAAGGATCTTTCCCTAACATGATCTTTAACTAATTTTCTCTCTCTCTTACCGAATCCTTGTAACTTACTATACCTCGAAGGCGACAACTCATTATAGTGTTCGAGATTTCCTCTCCACACTCACACTCATCTCTCTTTTCATTTTCTCTCTATGATACATGATCTTTATTGGGATGTACATCATACTAACGATACTTAGACCATACGTCCAAAAATTATTTCAACACCTAAACATCCCAATAAAGAAAAAATTTGCGTACGTTAAGGGGCACGCAAAGATGTGTACATAATAAGGTACACAGACGTTATATGAGAGTTACATGGGGGTTACAAGCGTGTTACAACTTCCTTGTAATTTTCGTGTAACTCAGCTGTAACCCACGCTTTTATTTTATCCATTAAGATTACAAGGTTACAGCGATGTTACACGGGAGGTTACACGGGAGTTACACGAGAGGTACAACATGTTATAACCCCCTTGTAATCCCCATATAAATCCCGTGCACCTTATTATATACGCATCTTGGTACGTAAATTTTTTTCCCCAAAACGTAAATTTTTTTCCCCAATAAACCTGACGCAGCTATTTCAAATCTCATATAAAAATTTATCAATTCCTCAAAACTCACTCTTTTTTCTTTTCATCATTTTAGATGAGAAAGTCCTCAGCTTTCTACACTTTGACCGCTCCCCACTTTTAATGCAAAATACGGGAAAGCCCGCAATGGGTGGGGCNTAAAAGGAAAGTCAAGAGGAGATCAAAGGATCTTTCCCTAACAAGATCTTTAACTATTTCTTTCTCTCTATTATAGAAATCTTGTATCGAAGACAACAACTCATTATAGTCTTCGAGATTTTCTCTCGACACTCACACTCTCTCTCTTTTTATTTTCTCTCTATGATATATGATCTTTATTAGGGTGTACATACATACTAACGATACTAGACCATACGTCCCAAAATTATTCCAACACCTAAACATCCCAATAAACCTGACGCAGCTATTTCAAATCACATATAAAAATTTATCAATTCTTCAAAACTCACTCTTTTTTCTTTTCATCATTTTAGATGAGAAAGTCCTCAGCTTTCTACGCTTTGACCGCTCCCCACTTTTAATGCAAAATACGGGAAAGCCCGCAATGGGTGGGGCTGCCGGTTCACATCCCCTCGGGGCCCACAAAGAGAGAAAACCATGACAGCTTGTGGGACCCACGAGCTATAGATTAGAAAAAAAAGAAAAATCAAAATAAGTCATAAAAAATGATGAAATTAGGATTATTTTAGATCATATTTAACATAGCAAGTCAGAAGAGCAAGTCAAATACATTTATAATAAAAAGACTAAATTGTCCCATACAATTAGTCTAAATATCATTTTGATATTTTCACAGCATTGATAGAATTAGTACTTTGATTGGTCCCAGGTTTGACCACAAGCCTCAATTGCAGCCCCAACCCCCCNGAGCAAGTCAAATACATTTACAATAAAAAGACTAAATTGTCCCATACAATTAGTCTAAATATCATTTTGATATTTTCATAGCATTGATAGAATTAGTACTTTGATTGGTCCCAGGTTTGACCACAAGCCTCAATTGCAGCCCCAACTTCCCCCCACAAAAGCATTTATGATTTGGGGAACAAGAGTTGATCGACCACATACTTTAAATTATTATGGGAAATTGACAATTGGGAATCACCGCATAAGATTAGCTAATGAATCCTCTTAGTCGGGTCACTTGATCTAGTGATTTACCGGAGCCGTCCTATGCTACATGACTACATCTAGACACATTTAGATTATAGTCATGTAGCTCAACATTAGTGGTGTGCATTATTTGACTAAAACAGACAAACCAAGCTGACCCGTTCAAATTTAGTTGGTTGGGTACAGTTTTAAAATTGAATTTCGAACCTTAAGACTTTAATATTCGATTTTAATTGGAAAATAAAAAATTTATTAATTTTTTTTTATTTTTAATTTCATGTCGAATAAACTAAAAAAAATCAAATTATTTATTAAAAAGAGACTTTGTGAAATTGAATTGATTATATGTAGATAAGAAATGTAATTCGTAATACTTATTCTTAATCAAACTCCAATAAATAATTAAATTTTGATTTGTTAAAAACCGAACCGTTTAAATCAAATTAAATTTCGGTTGGTTAGGTTCAATTTATCAAAATTTAAATTAGTTTGATTTTTTGGATTCTGAATTTTGATCGTAATCAATTTGACCTGATTTTAAAGTAGATTCATCCAAACCGACTAAATGCTCACCCTTAGGCTTCATGAATCTAGCCAAGATTATGTTTGAAGAAAAGTTTGGCCAAAGGGTTTACTTAATTATTCGTAAATTTGTTCTGAAAAATGACGGCAATAAAGTGAAAAATGACGGCAATAAAATTATATTTTAGTTTGAATTTACCTGCAAAATTGCTAACTGTCATACTCATGACTTCACAACTATTTGACAATGAAGTCAACAATATCAGCTCACGTATCTCATCGTTAAAATCAATTTCAACAGACGACAATTGATTTGTGATAATATTGAAATTATTCAGATGTTGATCAACAGACACCTTCCGTCATCTTCAAGTTGAATAACTTTTCATCAAGTGTACATTGTTATTCGTCGATGGTCTTTCTTACATACCTGATAAAACCACTATGAGATATGCGATAGTCATTTCCTTGATGACGTTGTGGGCAACGGATCTCGATAGGGTCAATCAAATAACCATCATAACCTTCCATTTCGCCTCGTCCATCTTTTCCGGCTTATTTCCTAACAACGGTAGGGGAAGTTTCTTCCTATAAAGGAAGTCATCTTTCTACATTCTCTGGTAACCAAAATTTGTATATTTGAACCAAAGCTCTGATACTAATTGTTGTGAAAAACAACGGCAATGAAGTGAAAAAACTGGATCGAGAAAAATTCACAAAACCAGAAATACAGCGGAACACAGATTTATGTTGTTCGACAAATTGACTATGCCCACGAAGTTGTACATGATTTTATTAACTTGAGAATTACACACCGTCGACCATATCTACTATTACAAGAAAGACTCTCTCCTCTCTCCTCTCTTCTCTAATGAATTTTTCGTTATTCTTCTTTAATAACTTAGGTCAAAGATATGCAAGCAACATTCGGCGCCAATTCATATATTAATTTAAAGAATTGGAAATTACATTTCATCACCATAGAATTGAATTAAAAAGCTCAGAAAATATAACTTATGATGTAACAATCAAGACCAGCGAGCCCAATTCCTAGACATGAATCAAAATATCTTCACATAAATATTATAAAAATGAATTTACATATATAGCACCCAATTCATAAACATTTACTTATCTCTCACCCAAACTTTGATTTTGACGCCATAAGCATCCTAACCTATGTATCAAAAGATGGATTACCTATTTCCAACATAAGATTTGGGTGCTATAGTTTCCTATTATAAATGAGAAGTTTACACAGAACCGCCCAATTCCTATGTATAAAACTTTATTTCTTACATTTATACCACCTAATTTTTTCACAATGCATAAAAAATATCACTATTTTAACTTTTAAAAGGTAAAATATATCTTTTCATGCATAGATAAGGTGGTATAAAAATGTAAAAATTGAACTATAGGTGTTAGATATGTAAATCAATAGGGAATTGACTGGCACATATTAGCAACAGCATATCCCAAAGAGAACTCGTGACAAACGAAACACTTTTCTGTGCATGAATCCGCAGGCTCAGCAGCATGAATCTTAGCGTACATATTTACAACACTTAGTTCTTCTCTTACTGAAAATTTACTTTATCTGCTATTTATACATTGCTAGCTTGAGAGCTCACTCCACATGCTCGCATGAATACCTTTTTATTTGTTTGCCACACAAAAGTTATATATTTACATATCTAACACCTAAACTTCAACTTTTACTTGCATGCCACCTTAACCATGCATGAAAAATGTGTATTTTACACTTTAAACTTAGAATGATGGTACTTTTTCTGTGATATCAGAGATTTAGGCGGTATAAATATAAAAAGTTAAGTTTAGGTGTTAGATATGCTAATACATACGAATTGATCAGATATATATATATATATGTAAATCATCTTCTCATCATAAGTATCACATAAACCATCTGATAAAATTTAACAGATTATTCACAAACAAGAAACTGCTTACTGTAACAAATGAGACTTTCTGCTAATCTTCCAACTTTGAACAAAGCGCTCCTCTCAAGCAGCAGAAGTCAGCTTCCATGGCTTGTATTTAGCTCTTGGAGAATACATCATCTTCTTCTTCACAGACTTAACTAAAAGAAACATCAAACAACTAGTTTAGTAGATCATCCCACTTACAGTACTGTCCTCCGGCGAGCGCACGATAGAACCGGTCNCTTGGAGAATACATCTTCTTCTTCACAGATTTAACTAAAAGAAATATCAAACAACTAGTTTAGTAGATCATCCCACTTACAGTACTGTCCTCCGGCGAGCGCACGATAGAACCGGTCTCTACAGTAAACTGGCCTTCCATCAGCAGCCTCGGCTGCTGCGGCTGCGAGCTCATCGTCTCTAATTACATCCGCTGGTAGTCTAAGCAGTTCATTCTTGCTATAAACATGATGTATTATTAGTTATAGACTCAATCACACATGAGTAATAATAAGGAAGATTCAAATGCATACCACTCAATTCCTATATATTTACAAAACTAACACCTAAAGTTTAATTTTTTACATACATGCCACCTTACCCATGCATGAAAAGTTGTATTTTACTTTTAAAACTTTAAAATAATGGTATATTTGATGTGACATTAAAGAATTGAGTGGTATAAATATAAAAATTAAAGTTTAGGAGCTAGATATGTAAATACATAGCATAGGAATTGAGTGGTACATACGTAAATGCGACTAATAAGTCTAACTGCTTAAACTATAGCTGAAACAGTTCGACGTGTGGACTCCTTCATTCTATATTCAAAGAGCCAGGCACTAAATAGATATTTTTATAGTATCTGGGACTAAAATGACTCCTGCAAAAGAGTAAGGAAGACTATTTTGACACTTTCTCAATAAAAAAAATAGTATTTCTTACCTTAGACTTGTTTTAACTTTAGAAATTGGGGGATTTGAATAAGTTTCTTTCGNGAAGATTCAAATACATACCACTCAATTCCTATATATTTACAAAACTAACAGCTAAACTTTAATTTTTTACATACATGCCACCTTAACCATGCATGAAAAGTTGAATTTTACTTTTAAAACTTTAAAATAATGGTATATTTGATGTGATATTAAAGAATTGAGTGGTATAAATATAAAAATTAAAGTTTGNCAAGATTCAAATACATACCACTCAATTCCTATATATTTACAAAACTAACACCTAAACTTTAATTTTTTACATACGTGCCACCTTACCCATGCATGAAAAGTTGTATTTTACTTTTAACTTTAAAATAATGGTATATTTGATGTGATATTAAAGAATTGAGTGGTATAAATATAAAAATTAAAGTTTGGGAGCTAGATATGTAAATATATAGCATAGGAATTGAGTGGTACATATGTAAATGCGACTAATAAGTCTAACTGCTTAAATTATAGCTGAAATAGTTCGACGTGTGGACTTCTTCATTCTATATTCAAAGAGCCAGGCACTAAATTGATATTTTTATAGTATCTGGGACTAAAATGACTCCTGCAAAAGAGTACGGAAGACTATTTTGACATTTTCTCAATAAAAAAATAGTATTTCTTACCTTAGACTTGTTTTAACTTTAGAAATTGGGGGATTTGAATAAGTTTCTTTCGATTGGAATACGGAATGCACGAAGTTCTCTACGGGGGAAGCAAAGATGAGTAATGATACTGCAGCGACCAGCGAAGCTCCTGTGACCACTAATGTTTGCTTCAGCAACTTGATCACTGGCTTCACCTGATATTTGTTTGGCATACATGAAATTCAAAGCTGATTTNATAATGATACTGCAGCGACCAGCGAAGCTCCTGTGACCACTAAGGTTTGCTTCAGCAACTTGATCACTGGCTTCACCTGATATTTGTTTGGCATACATGAAATTCAAAGCTGATTTAGAACTCCTAAAAAAATCATTTAAGCATAAATTTATTGTCTTTGATCAAATATTAAAATGGGATTTTGCACGTTTTAAATTTGGAAATCGACTTACATACCACACCAGTCTACTGGATTTATGTTTCTAACACCCAAAGTTCGATATTTAAGCTTATAGCACCTTGGTATTATAAACGAGTGCATGAAAAAGTATATTTCACTTTTAAAAAGATAATGATGGTGATATGAATGCAAATATCNTAAATGGGATTTTTTGGCCAAAAAATCTTCCACGTTTTAAATTTGGAAATTGACTTACATACCACACCAGTCTACTGTATTTATGTTTCTAACACCCAAATTTCGATATTTAAGCTTATAGTACCTTGGTGTTATACACGAGTGCATGCAAAAGTATATTTCACTTTTAAAAGGATAATGATGGTGATATGAATGCAAATATCAATGTTTAGGTGTTAGGTATGTAAATATATAAGAATTGTGTGGCATGTACGTAAATCCCCCTTTAATTTATTTTTTATATAGAATGTTTTAGTATGATTACAAATTTTAAATTTCTTAAATTTTTTTTTTGGTGAATCATTAGAGAGGAAAATTTATGAACTTGGATGGGATGGATGAATGCCACATGCCAAGATCCTGAAATTTTAGCATTAAAATGTTAGAGAAACACTTCATCAACTTTATTAATTTGAAAATTTTATATGCAGTTCTTTCTGATATGATATGGTTTAATTATTACATTGTAAGAAAAAAGAAATGGAGAAAAATCTCGTAAACTAGTGTTAGGGGTGTTGTTCGTGTTCGGCTCGTTAAAAAAAATCATAGTTTGTGTTCGGGTAGTTTATATATCAAGCTAAAATGGGTCGAACATGAGCGAACAAAATTTTGTTTGTGTTCAGCTCATTTATATATCAAGCGCGACGAAAATTGTTCATGTTCGGCTCGTTTGCTTAGCGAATGAATCGAAAAAGAGCAACTTAACAAGCCGAACACAAGCTGTTCACAAACAACGAGCCTCACTGTATTTAAAATGATCAATTTCTTAAAAAAATTTACTTATATTGTAACATACCTTATAAGAACCCAATAACCTGTCTCGAGCAAGAACCTGCAATGAAGAATTTTAAAATCATTTTGTGAAAAAAATAATTTATTTGGGCAAGTTTGTCTTTTGTATTCCTAAAGGCAATTTAATCTTTTATTATTATGAGTGTGGGGTATAAATAGGCTATGTTTAGGATTAGATTACGTTGTGAGCCTTAGGTTTACAAACTGTAAGAATTGGAAAAGATCGCCTATCTCTCGAATTGTAAGGGCTTATCTTTGTATTATTGTTGAGTTCTTTGGTTATTGAAGAAATGTTGTGTTCACCCTAATTTTTTAGAAAAACGTGCCGATTTTGACATCGGACTCGGATCTTATCAAATTCTTATGGGGTTCTTATATATATATATATATATATATATATATATNGGTGAATCATTAGAGAAAAAAATTTATGAACTTGGATGGGATGGATGAATGAAACATGCCAAGATCCTGAAATTTTAGCATTAAAATGTTAGAGAAACACTTCATCTGACTTTATTAATTTGAAAATTTTATATGCAGTTCTTTCTGATATCATATGGTTTAATTCTTACAGTGTAAAAAAAAAAAGAAATAGAGAAAAATATCGTAAACTAGTGTTAGGGGTGTTATTTGTGTTCGGCTCATTTAAAAAAAATCATAGTTTGTGTTCGACTCGTTTATATATCAAGCTAAAATGGGTCGAACATGAGCGAACAAAATTTTGTTTGTGTTCAGCTCATTTATATANCTGTAAAAAAAAAAGAAATAGAGAAAAATATCGTAAACTAGTGTTAGGGGTGTTGTTCGTGTTCAGCTCATTAAAAAAAATCATAGTTTGTGTTCGGCTCGTTTATATATCAAGCTAAAATGGGCCGAACATGAGCGAACAAAATTTTGTTTGTGTTCAGCTCATTTATATATCAAGCGCAAAAAAATTTGTTCATGTTCGGCTCGTTTGCTTAGCGAATGAATCGAACAAGAGCAACTTAGCAAGTCGAACACAAGCTGTTCGCAAACAACGAGCCTCACAGTATTTAAAATGATCAATTTCTTAAAAAAAATTACGTATATTGTAACATACCTTATAAGAACCCAATAACCTGTCTCGAGCAAGAACCTGCAATANATTACGTATATTGTAACATACCTTATAAGAACCCAATAACCTGTCTCGAGCAAGAACCTGCAATAAAGAATTTTAAAATCATTTTTTGAAAAAAAAAATTTTATTTGGGAGTGATCAATTTCTAAGGGCAAGTTTGTCTTTTGTATTCCTAAAGGCAATTTAATCTTTTATTATTATGAGTGTGGGGTATAAATAGGNAAAGTTATTTGGGAGTGATCAATTTCTAAGGGCAAGTTTGTCTTTTGTATTCCTAAAGGCAATTAAATCTTTTATTATTATGAGTGTGGGGTATAAATAGGCTATGTTTAGGATTAGGGTTACGCATGAGATTACGTTGTGAGTCTTAGGTTTACAAACTGTAGGAATTGGAAGAGATCGCCTATCTCTCGAATTGTAGGGGCTTATCTTTGCATTATTGTTGAGTTCTTTGGTTATTGAAAAAAAGTTGTGTTCACCCTATTTTTTTAGAAAAAACGTGCCAATTTTGACGTCGGACTTGAATCTTATCAAATTCTTATGGGGTTCTTATATATATATATATATATATATATATATATATATATATATATATATATCTGTGTGTGTNGGTTACACATGAGATTACGTTGTGAGTCTTAGGTTTACAAACTGTAGGAATTGGAAGAGATCGCCTATCTCTCGAATTGTAGGGGCTTATCTTTGTATTATTGTTGAGTTCTTTGGTTATTGAAAAAATGTTGTGTTCACCCTTATTTTTTAGAAAAACGTGCCGATTTTGATGTCAGACTTGAATCTTATCAAATTCTTATGGGGTTCTTATATACATACATACATACATATATATATACATACATACATAGATATATATATATATATATATATATATATATATATATATA
>JXCR01041409.1:73274-95020 GCA_002079205.1 Phalaenopsis hybrid cultivar
TATATATATATATATATATATAGTTTCTGACCACTATTAAGGTTGAGATAAGAAGGAATTAAACATAAGCTAACTTAATGAGGCTTACCAACTGCTATAATAATAAACTAGGAAAATAGAAAAGCATATAAATTCCAATTACGCGAGGTCATCTGCTATGCCATATTCTCCTCCGCTTCAGAAGAACTCAGACAGAGTTCGGTGACAGCCACGGAATTCGGAGGGTGATATTTATAAATGTCTCTCACATTGATTGTAGAAAAGATACTAAAATACGATGGTAACTCTAAACTTACGAATTGTCATTTGATTTTTTTTTAATCATGGGAACAAGGGCCTAGCTAGCAAGGCTTTAGCTTGGAGTAAGTCCCCACAAGAAATCCTTGAGCAAATAGATCGTGACCCATGTTACAAACTCCGTTGCGCCTCCCTTTATCTGCCTACCACTTATAATGTTGTGTGTAAGTGGTTAATTTTGTTTCGACCTCTTCAAGCATATCTGAAAAATCTGTCAANGCTTAAATACGATGGTAACTCTACAAGTTACGAATTGTCATTTGATTTTTTTTAATCATGGGAACAAGGGCCTAGCTTGCAAGGCTTTAGCTTGGAGTAGGTCCCCACAAGAAATCCTTCCTTCAGCAAATAGATCGTGACCCATGTTACAAACTCCGTTGCGCCTCCCTTTATCTGCCTGCCACTTATAATGTTGTGTGTAAGTGGTTAATTTTGTTTCGACCTCTTCAAGCATATCTGAAAAATCTGTCAAGGTTTCAGTAGCCTTGTTGCGAGCTGCAGGTAGAACAGCCAAATCCATGATATGGTTGGGTGCTTTTGTATAAACAAAGCTAAATGGAGAACGACCTGTAGATCAGTTGGTCATAGAGTTATAAGCAAACTCAACTTGACTTAATACTTCGTCCCATTGTTAAGGTTGGCCACCGGCCAAACATCGCACTATAGTATTGTGTGTCCTATTTCTAACTTTTATTCGCCCATCGGTTCGTGGGCAGTAAGCAGAACTCAAGCAAAGATCACCATGTAGACGCTTCATTGCTTGCCAAAAATAGCTCATGAATTTAACATCCCTATCAGAATTTAAGCTTCTCGGAANTAATACTTCGTCCCATTGTTAAGGTTGGTGACCGGCCAAACATCGCACTATAGTATTGTGTGTCCTATTTCTAACTTTTGTTCGCCCATCGGTTCATGGGTAGTAAGCAGACTCAAGCAAAGATCACCACGTAAACGCTTCATTGCTTGCCAAAAATAGCTCATGAATTTAACATCCCTATCAGAATTTAAGCTTCTCGGAAACCCGCGAAGTGAAACTATTTCCAGAAAAAATAGTCGAGCAATGCTGAGGGCCTCAAATGTCTTTTCGCAAGCAATGAAGTGTGACATTTTTAGAACCGATTTACTACAACCATAACAGAATCAAACNTTGAGGGCCTCAAACGTCTTTTTGCAAGCAATGAAGTGTGCATTTTTAGAACCAATTTACTACAACCATAACAGAATCAAACCCTTTTTTTGTTCTAGGTAAACCCAAAAAAAAATCAAGTCAAATCCTCCCAAATGGTGTCAGGAATCAGTAGAGGAAGATACAAACACGTGTTTTGCGAAGTTCCCTTGTAAGATTGACATGTAGCCACCGTTCAGAGAAACGAAAAACATCTTGTCTAAGCTTTGGCCAGAAGAATCAAGCAGATAATTGTGCTATAGAATTTCCCCTCCCTGCATGGGTCGTAAGTCCACCGGCATGCATGTCTTCAATGAGTTGAGCACGCACCGAAGTATTTGAAATACATAATTAATTACCTTATAAATAAAAAGGCATGCTTTATAGCGTAATCAGCGACTGGTGATTTGTTTACACAAGTGTGCCAAGGCTCCGCAAAATCATCATCCCAGTTGTATTGTTCTCTAAAAGCTTCCATTCTCGTGATCATGGGTTGAATTGTGTTAGGTATGGCTCATAGGAGTGGAGAGGGTTGAATTGTGTTAGGTATGGCTCATAGGAGTGGAGCAGAAGCATTTATCAATTTGAAAAGTTTTTCGTTATGCGGGCTGAAGGTTGTACGGTACAAGGGTAATTCTGTAATTAAATATTCTATTCCAGGGTTATATAGGTCTGTATCCTGTTCTCTTTTTTTGAATTGAAGGAAAACTATCGCTCTGCTCCCGAGGACGTAGACATATTTCCCGAATCTCATTAAATTTCTGTATTTTCTTCTGGATTTGTGTCGATTTTTGTGTTTTTTTGCCCTAAAATTCTCAACAAGTAGTATCAGAACAAGAATCTGGGGCGGAAGAGAATTTTGGCCCAAGGACGAAGGCAACCTGGCAGAGAAGTGTTCGACTAGGACTTTGGCACAAGAACAGGCGAATCACGACTTTCGGCGCAAGTAGGACTGCAAGCATTTTGGCGAATTGAAGGAGTTCGGCGAAGGCATTTGGGCAGATCAGCGAGAATTGCGATAGACCTGCATATTCGCGCGATGCTTAGAGGAATTCGCAAAGGGGCTTCGACGAATTGCAGGACTTCGCGATGAATTGCAGCAGGAGGAGTTCATCTTGCTTTGACGAATTGCAGCAGGAGGTGTTCGCATAGGTTCGCATCGTGACAGAAGAATCCGTTCGCCACTTCCCATTCTTCTTCAGCAGTTCGGGAAGGAACTTTGATTTTCTGTGAAGGATTTTGTAAGAAGGTATTTCGGCTTCCACGAAGGATTACTGAGGCAGTGGAATTTTGCAAAAAAAATTCGCAGCAAGAGTAATTTCAGATGTCAATGTCTGATGCAAAATTTGAAGTGATAAAGTTTGATGGAACTGGTAATTTCGGATTATGACAGACAATGGTGAAAGATTTGTAGGCACAACAAGAAATCTTGAAGGCTTTACAAGCAATGAAACTGGATGTCATGGATGATGAATATTGAGAAGAACTGCAACAACGAGTGGCATCAACCATTGCTTATGTCTGACAGATGATGTTATGTATCATGTAATGAATCTAAAATCTCCAAGAGAGGTATGGAAGAAATTAGAAACTCGGTTTATGTCCAAATCTCTCAGAAAAAATTGTATCTGAAGAAAAACTATATGGGCTAAAGATGCAAGAAGATTCTAATCTAGCGCAGCATCTGAATGTTTTCAATCAAATAATCACAGATTTATCACGACTTGATGTGAGTATTGAGGATGAAGACAAAACAATAATTTTGTTGTGTTCATTATCTTCTTCTTATGAACATCTGGTGACTACTTTTACTTATGAGAAAAAAACTATCAAAGTTAATAAGATTACTGCAACATTGTTGGCTCACAAAAACGGAAACAGCATGTAGAGGAAAACTCTCATGGTGATAGTTTATATGTTAAGGGTAATCAGGATCGTGGAAGGAAGAAAAAAAATGAGAGTTCTGGAAGACGAAAATTTTCAAATCAAAGTCTAAAGATAAAAAAACAATTCATTGTTATAAGTGCAAGGAGTCAGGTCATATGAATAGAGATTGTTCAAAACTTAAGGGTCCGTTTGGGACTGCGGTCGGAGAGCTTCGCGGCGGCAGACCGCCAAAAATTTCTATTTGTTTTGGCGCGGAAAGCCCGCCGCAGGTCGAAATCCGCTGCCCAGCGTTCATGAAAGATGTTCAACCATAATACCCCTCTGCGAAATTCATCTGCTTGACGCCGAACTCTCCGCTTTCTGTTTTCCTTTTCTAGCCTCTTCGTCAGAGTCTGCTTTCCTCATTGTTAATTCCAGCTCGTGCTTTTGTTTTCTCTGACAATCTCTGTTGGTGCTCTTTGATCCGGGATTCTGCTAGTGATAAGGAATCTATCCGCTCTATTTTCATCACAAACCCTAAGGTATTCTCTGCTAGTGCTTTTTCATTCATCAACTGCTCTTAAGTCTATGTAAATTTGTGTTCTTAGCATTCTTATTTTCGTTCCCCTTCGCTTGTAATTTTACCTGTAATTTTGGAAGGATGACTTATTTGTTTTTTTGCCCTTTTGTACGTATTTGTTAGTTTTGGATATGATGGTCGCCGTTAGTTGCTTGAAGGGGTTATTCTTCTTGTTCATTGGGAGCTTTGTTTGAGTAGAATATTACTAGATTCTGTTACTTTATGTTACCAATCATTTGAATGTTTTATAAATCCGTGCCATTGTTTTTTTTTTCCCTAGCTGAATTTCGGTTCTAGGACAAGCAGCTAGGATTTTCTTTTCTCTTTTTGCTGTTTGTTTATTTTTGTACGGGAGAATTTTATTGAGAAAGCAATATGTTTTAGAACTATTACTTTATGGATTTCTGAGTACATTTTTCAAATCAGAAGGCAATCTGTGAAGAGGAATCTCTAACCATGCTTGTAGGCCAATAGGTCATTGATTTAAGTGGATGCTTAAAAGTGAACTGTTGTGGTTGTGGACGTAAACTTTGTTTAAAGAGCATAAATTAAGGAATTTCTTTGTGTGATTAGAAGTTAATTTGTAATAGGTTTGAACTTTAAAGTTGTAATTGAACATTTACGTCACAATTCTTAGATTGTTTTCTCTTCATTGACTGGGGTATTCTCTCCAATGTCAAAGCATCACAATCAGTAGCTAAACAATACATATAATAAATTATTCGAAATTTCAAACAGCATGTATACAACAAGCTATGCATAAATTGACTATTACAATAAGGTTAAGAAGCAAAACAAGAAATAGAAGGGATTGAGGTTGGCTTTACATTGGAGCATGGAACACCATAAATGAGATAACATTTTTCTGAAATGAGTGGTGTATATGTACTTCTGTTATATTTTGTATATATATTTCTGTTATATTTTTTTTCTTAGCACTTTTCATACTCAGTGCTAAGTGAGTGGTGTATATGTACTTCTATTATATTTTGTAACAAATTTCTGCTTCTGAAATATCAAATATAATGTTGTCATAATTCTATTTTAAACAGCTTCACTAAACAGAGACAAAATATTTTTTTTTCCGGAAACAGCTGCCCCACAGCTGTTTTCACACAATTATAACAAACAGACAGTCAGCTTCCTCGCAACAGCTTTCTGGAGCAGCGCAGCTGTAGCTGAAAAGCTGAGAAGTTGTAGCTGGGTCAAACAGAGTCAAGAAACAAACTAAAGAGAAACGTGATTCATCATCGAAGTTTGTAAATGTGGTGCATAATGACAATTCAGATTGTAGTGGTGGTGATATGCTTTCAGTTTCATCAACTCAGTTCATGAATGCATGAATTCTTGATTCAGGATGCTCTCACACATAACACCTAACAGAGAGTGGTTTACTTCATACAGTTTAATTAATTCTGACTCAGTCTATTTAGGTGATGATATATGGTGCAATATTGTTGGTATTAGTGAAGTCAGAATTAAGATGTATGATGAAATTGTTAGAACAATATGTAATGTAGACATATTCCAGATTTGAAGAAGTATTTGATTTCTTTGGGCACTCTACATAAAAATGGTTTCATTCATAAGGCAGATGGACATAGAGAAATCAACAGGGTGCACTGACTGTGATGAAAGAAAAGTTAATTGCAGGTAATATCTACAAATTGTTAGAGAGTACAGTTATAGGTGGAGTTCATTCTGTTGATTCAAATGATGATAATACAAAACTATGACACATGTGTCTGGGTCATCTAAGTGAACGTGGGATGACTGAATTACAAAAAAGAAAGTTGTTGCATGATATTAAAAGCTGCAAACTTGATTTTTGTAAGTTTTGTGTTATTGAAAAACAGATTAGAGTTAGTTTCATGACTGAAAAACATAAAACTGACGGGATTCTTGATTATGTGCATTTTGATGTATGGGGCCCAACCAGGGAATCGTCATTGGGAGGATCTCTATATTACATTATATTTATTGTTGATTTCTCAAGGCAAGGTTTGGATGTATTTCTTGAAATAGAAATCTGAAGTTTTCTTCAAATTCAAGTTGTGAAAAGCTGAGGCGGAGAACCAGACGGACAGAAAGATCAAGTATTTGAGATTTGATAATAACACAGAGTACACAAATATGCAATTTTAAAAGTTCTGTAAGAAGCATGGGATTCAGAGGAATTTTTCTGTGAGTAAGACACCACAGCAGACTGGTGTTGCAGAAAAAATGAACAGGTCCTTAACTGAAAGGGCAAGATGCTGGAGACTGAATGCAAAACTTTCTAAAAGCTTCTGGGTAGAGACTGTGAATATGACATGCTATCTCATCAATAGATCACCTCGGGCATTATTGAGTGACATAGTTACAAAAGATGTATGGAGAGATAATCTAATTAATTTTTGATCACTAACGAATTTTTTGTTGCCCAGCTTATGTGCATGTACCTGGAGAAGAAAGATCAAATCTTGATCCAAAATCCAATATGTGCATTTTTCTGGGCTACAAGAAAGATGTGAAATGATACAAGTTTTGGGATCCGATTGCAAAAAAAATGGTGATCAGTAGAGATGCAGTTTTTGATACGTGGTCTATGTTGCAGCAGAATCAAGACAATGTGCAAGAGAAAAGTTTTAGTTCAAATACAATGCAGATGCATCTAGAACAATATCCAGTAGCAACTTAGACAGTTGAAAGTTCAAAACCAACACCTGGTGATTATAATACATATGATTTATAGAATTACACTTTTGCCAAAGATAGACAAAAACACACCAATATAAGGTCTCCTAGCAGATTGAGCTGTGCAGACTTGGTCTCTTGTACACTTCTCATCAACAGCAATGATCCGGTCACTCTTCAAGGAGCTATCATCAACTAAGAGAAAGAGAAATAAATGGGTGCAATGGTTGAAGAGATAGAATCTTTGCAGAAAAATCACACATGAGAGCTAGTTCAGCTTCTTGAGAGGAAGAAGACTATTAGATGCAAAAGGGTGTACAAAAGGAAAGTAGCAATATCAAAAAATGAATTGAAAAAGTTCAAGGCTTGATTGGTAGCAACGGGATTTTCACGGCAGAAAGGGATAAGTTATGATGAAATTTTTTTTTCTGTGGTCAGACATACTTCAATCAGAACAGTGCTTGCAAAAGTAGATAATTGGAATTCGCATCTGGAGCAGATGGATGTTAAAATTGTTTTCTTACATGGTGATCTGGAGCAACATATTTATATGGAGCAGTCAGAATGGTTCACTCAATTTGGACATGAGCATATGGTTTGTAGATTAAAGAAATCGTTATATGGGTTGAAACAGTCTCCAAGACAATGGTACAAGCGATTCGACTCGTACATGATTCAGATTGACTATAAAATATGTGAGTATAATTTTTGTGTCTATGTCAAGAACCTTGATGATGATGATTCTATTATTTTTTTGTTACTGTATGTTGACGATATACTAATTGCTGCAAAGAATATGAATGATGTTCTTGATTTGAAAGCTTTATTGAGCCAGAAATTTGATACGAAAAACTTAAATCCTAAGAAGAAGATTTTTGAAATGGAGATTCATCGAGATAAAAGCTCAAGACGACTGTGTTTATCTCAACGAAGCTATGTTGAGAAAATGTTGGACATGTTTGAGATGAGCAAAGTAAAACCTGTAAGCACTTCATTGGCAAATCATTTCAAGCTTTCTTCAGAACTGTGTCCTAAAACAGATACAAAAATCGAAGACATGACAAATGTTCCATATGCTAGTGCAGTTGGCTACTTGATGTATGTAATGGTATATACTCGCCCTGATTTGGCTCATGTTGTTAGTCAAGTCAGCAAATACATGTTTAGACCAGGAATGCGACATTGGGAATCAGTCAAGTGGATTTGTAGATATCTGAAGGATAATGTAGGACATAGAAATATTTTTGGCAGTCAGCAGGATAATCCTTCAGTTGCGAGGTACGTTAATTCAAACTATGCAACTGATTTGGATGGCATAAGGTCTACAACTGGGTATGTGTTTATTATTGGTGGAGACATGACAGAAGTTAAAGCTGTTAAAGAACACTTATGGCTTATTAGGCTAGTAAAGGAACTGAGTGTTGAGTAAGGTGTAGTTCAGTTGCATTGTAATAGTCAGAGTGTTATTTATCTGGCTAAAAACTAAGTGTACCATGCGAGAACCAAGCATATTGATGTCAGATATCACAAGGTCAGAGAATTGATTGCTTCTGGTGAGATGTTGTTGCAGAAAATTCATACTGATGAAAATGCAGTCAATATGTTGACTAAGCCAGTTACTATCAACAAGTTCTTACATTGTTTCGACTTGTTGAATGTTTGCAGTTGCTGGACAGCATGGTAGCCCAACCCACTTCAGTGCATGTGAGAAACTCCAAGGTATTATCTTTCTCTTAAGGGGCTAGATATTCATAAAGGTGGAGATTTATTAGATATGACTCGTATATCATTGTCGGCGCTATTTTTAGTTTGGGGGGTTGCTCGTAAGAAGTTGTCAGTCACCGGAATCGATATCCCGTCGCCCGCTTTGGAAAGACGTTTTAATTTATATATAGATTTAAGTTTAGAAAAATATGAAATCAAACTGACTGCACATTTTTCATAGTTTAAATGAAAGAGCATTATACCTCAAATCATGTATCTATATCGAAGGATAAATATAAGACTTGAGAATGAGACTCGATCAAATAAACTAATAAATATATGACGTCCATTTGATCTGCGAAACCGTTTTATTTGCCGACAATTTCTCTTATTTAATATGAAAAATTAAATAGGGTTTATATTAAGCTGGGTTCGGAAAAAGCTTCCTATAGGGGCAAGCCCATATAGTTAATTACATCTTAAATGACCGAAGTTATCTAAGAATACTCTCGATAAAAATCAGAAAAAATTATTTTCAAGGAGATCCAAAGGATAGCACTTTTCAATGAAATCGGACAAAGAGGTGTGCAAAGGGGAATGGTTCAAACTTAGAACATTCATTGTAGAATCCAACATAAGAAGAACTAGAGGATCTTACAAATCCAAAAAAGAACCTCGGTGACTTCCCCAGCAATCATATTGTTTGGCTTCAGTTTAGAAGAGAAATATTTAAGTGTTTTATCCTGTCAATTTTATTTAATTAGGGCTTACATCTGTGTGAAACGATCACCCAAATAGCCTGGAAGATGTGAGGATTTAGGTCGTGACGGATGACAACCTCAGAATCCTAAGGCGAGTTAAGAATTAGATTCACAACATGATTGTGTAAAGGCTTAAAGATGAGATGAGGATTTATGTTGCGCTAGACAAACAACCTCGAAGTCCTATGACTTGGCTGTTTAATTCTTATGAATGGTTTAGTTGGGGAAAACATGTTCTGTTGTTGAAGATGGTCGTGCTGCCCACAATGCTAGCTCCAAGCTCCTTGTCGTGACAGGTTTAGGTTTTCTAGGGTGGCGAATTATGATGTCAAATCAGACGGCCCTATGGTTGTGGTTCTTTAAACATTTTACGAAATACAAGTTGAAGTTGTACAGTGTACGGAATAATAATAGAGTGTGTAGTACAGGACAAACAATAGAATATTCAGTGAAAAAGAACAGTACAACATGCGGTGTAAAGAAAAAGGTAAAAGGTACAGTAGGAGAGTGACTGCAAGAAAGTAACATGTTGTAACACAAAACAAACCGTATACATGGGAGATCCGCTGTTCCTTAGGTGTAGTTGATGCAATGGGTACAAATAACAAAATTTGAAGAAACAGACTGAAATGCATCATATAAACAGAAGCAAATGAAGAAAAAAAACATTGTCCAGAAAACTCAAGAAAAATCGTTAAAAGATTCACGACAGGAAAAATACGAGGAAACCGACGAATCGATAAATCGATGAAAATTATAGAAAACACCGGAAAGTCCCAGAAAAAGCCACGAGTGTTTTGTCCAAAAGTTTCGATAAGACATGAAAAAGTCCGAAAAGAGGGGGCCGCAAGCACTCAGGTAAGACTAGACTCAAATATATATTTGTACTCGAGGGTCGTCGAAGGCTACTCGGTTACTCGGATGTATAAAGCTGGCCACTCAACTAGAAGAGTGTCCTACTGAACCTAACTTAGGAGGATACTCCTTAGCCTGAAGTAGGTGATCAATAAGTGGACAACCAAATTTTAAAAAGTATTTAAAATTTATATTTTAGCATGCAAATATGTTTCAAGCATACAAAAGTGGGTTGTTTAAATTTTGTTTGTAGCGAAAAAAATATATATATTTTTTAAAAAGGTGTATATGTTCTTATCAAATTTGTTTTTATTAGTTTTGAAAAAGTGTAGTCGTCAACGAGTCGATCACGCTGTTGGTCGTAGGACTATCAACAACCTAAGAAGGTACGGGTTAACTCTCACTAGTCTCATGTCGGTGAATGATATTACATCCTCCGGTTCACCGGATCCGTGGGGGTGTCCCGATGTCGTAGGATGAAATATCATTTCGCTCTACCACCAGTGTGTCTTTGTCATCACCGCTCTAAGCCCCAAAACAAAACCGATCTATTTGCGACATTGTTTGATGGTTTCACATATAGAAGAAGGCTATGCGTGGATACTTATGTATCGGACATAAGCATCAAAAATCGAACCAAGAAGCAAGGAAAAAAAGAGAACAAAAGTGGGGTGAGAGAGAGGAGGCACCGATCCACCTAAAACACCGAAAAGACGGAGGATAAATCAGCCCTCAAAACTCGTAACAAGAAGACCTGAGAAGGTAGGGCCCAAGGTCCTTGAATCAATCCGAAAGGATGTTATTTTCTCGCTTTGTTAGAATTGGATCAACCCAAGGAGGGTGTCATTTCCAAATTCTGTCTCGAACGAGTCGAAACGGGCCCAAACCGACACGACGATCACCCACAAATGACATCCCCGATATTGGTGTCTAACCTCAAAAAAATATCTTCCATGGGCTCAATTTAATTCAACTAGATGCTCTCCCAAATAAGACTTGAAAATCCTCCAAATTCCATGAATTGAACAAAAGGACAGTGACCCGGGAAAGAATACCATCGGCACCTCCAAACTCATGCCAAAATTAAGATTTTTTAATTCCCAAATTAATCAATAGCTTTACCCACCAAATAAACATAGAACCTTCCAATAAAGCCACATAAATGCTCACGGCCGGGTGTAGAGAAGAGGAAGCAGCCACCAAGGCTCTCGGCCAAGGCCACAAACAGAACAAGGAGCTCACGGCTAAAGCAAGAAACAGGGCCAAAAGAGGCTCATGGCTAAGGCAACCCAAGGCACAAGGAAGGCTCACGGCCAAGGCAACCCAAGGCACAAGAAAGACTCGCGGCCAAGGCAACCCAAATCAATTTCACGAGTATCTTTGATATACATAAGAGAGTACAAAATCTAACCATAATTTTAGGATGACAAATTTGATCCACCAACAATCATCCAAGTAATTTAAGCCCAACAAGAAGGATCAAATCAAATTAAACAACCCTCAATATGTCTCATGGGTAGGAGTAGGAAACCATCTGACAGCTCTCGAATAAGGACAACACAACACACCAAGACAAGTTCTCGGGCGAGGGCCTAGAACAAACCAAATCAAGCCCCCAAGCCACCTCTCGGGTAGGAACTAAACTAGCAAACCGAGCCCCCAACCAGAGCCAAAGGACAAGCTTCCGAGGCAAATAAATGGAACTCAAATCATTAGGACAAAACCTCAACTAAAACCAAAGCCAAAGGCCTCGATGAAATCAATATCCCATGCTTCAATAGTGCAAACCGAGTACCAACAAGAACCAAACCGAACCGCAGCTAAGGCTCAAAACCAGGCCACAACAAAGGCTAGAAAACATCCTCATGCCCTCGAAACATCAAAAACATAGGACCACCACGTGTTTCAAATAATAACAGCTATAGAACTTTTCCAAATCAAGGTAAATTTCTTCATAACATGCATTTTTTTCAAGCCAAAAAGAATTATAAGATGCCAAAACCGAGCCTTCCACGTGTGAAAGATCAAATAAATTTTCTAATATTCCATGCTAGATAAGAATAAATGAAAAGTTTCATGATACATATCCTAACATGCTTGCAAGAGGAGCTAACATTGTCTCAAAGTCATGTTTCAACCTTCCTAATTGCTTTCAATAGGAACATGCCACAGTAAATAGAAACATGTCATAGTTTCACCACTTTAAGCAAGTAATCAAGTCTAACTCCTAGAATATGCTCACATTTCCATTTCTAAATGCTCAAGTAACAAATATTTTAAAATATAGGTGCAATATCAAACTAGCATGTTGTACCATCCAAAGAAAACTATTCCCAGCAGCCTGGCCGAGAAAAATCGAAAGGGAGCAAGGCATAGAGAAGGGGACGAGTACCTCTTTAAAGCAAAATCCAGCACAAAAGTTTCAGAAAAATACTTCCCAACTCAAACTCTTTTCCAACAGCAAGAGGAAGCCAACCCAAGCACTAGAAATTAAAGAACAAAGTGAGAAAGAAATTTGGCAGAATTTTCCCTTCCTGAGAGATTTTTTTTTTAATGCTCTAAGTCGAGTCCTATACAGACGAGAGAAAAAGAAGAAGCGATCGAATGATCGTATTCGACTCGAGGAAACAGAGGAGCAGACGCCCCATACGGGCGTGCGAGAGAGGCAAAGGATGAGATCCTCGCAGAGGATGAGATTCGATAAGGAAACGGGAGCCTGTGCTACGGTCAGGCGTGCGAGATGCGAACGCGGGAGCTAGTCGTTCCAACGACACGAAGAGGGAGCGGACCAAGCCACCGAACGAGCCAACCCTAGGCCCACGGGATCGAGACATAGAAGAAGGGAGGGGAAGAAAAATAAAATTAGGTTATGGATTAATATAAGTTATTAATTATAATAATTATAATAATAATAATAATAAAATATTATTTATTATTATAATTAACACTTGAATGTGTATCTTTTCCCAGACACGTCGTCGTAGTGAAACGAACGTCCCCCTCAGGTAAAATCGACTTTCCGGACGCGTCGGCGCAATCCATTTTGTCAACCGAAGTTGTTTAGGCAACCTCGTCGACGATCGGGATAAAAACGCGTCGCGACCCGAATCACGTTAAAAACTCGGCTCGAGCTCAATTAAACAAGAAGGTGCGGAGTGCGACGATGTCAGGTCAACGTGTACAGTCAATCCTAAGGTCAACAGTCCTATATGGATTCTCCTGAGCTTCTTCACAGTAGCTCCACCTACTAAGTGCTAGAGGCCAAAACTACTATGCGGAACTTCAAGTCGAGCAAAGAAAAACTCAGAATTTCTAACAGGGAGGGTTCCTTTGCTAGTTTTCTAGGAATAGTAGACGGGAAAGTCATGTGGCTAGATTCTAGACTGTAAAAAAAGAAGAAACTAGGTCTCAACCAAAAGTGAGGTCAACAATCATATAAGGGACAAATCCTGGAGCGGAAGAATCTGTCCAATTTGAGGAGTTTTTCGTTATATAGTTGGGAGTGCGGGGGCAACACTTCTGGGTACAGTACAGGGGTAATTCTGTAATTACATATTATATTCCAGGATTATATATATGTCTGCTTGTAACCCTAGATCTATATCCTGTACTCTTTTTTTGAATTGAAGGAATGTCGTCGCTCTGCTCCCAAGGACGTAGACATTTTTGCCGAACCTCATTAAATCTCTGTGTTTCTTCTGAATTTGCGTTGATTCTTGTGTTTCATTGCCCTAAAATTCTCAACAAACTGCCACCAACAAATTAGCTCCTCTGCTGAGAGCATCAGCAACCTTGTTGCTTTCCCCTACTTTGTGGCCAAAAACAAAGCTAATTTTTTGCAAAAAGACAATCCATCACATATGCATGCTGCTTAATGTTGTCTGAGTTTGTAAAAACTGTAGGATTTGTGATCGCTATAAAAAAAAAATTCTCGGCGTCACTCCACCGCATATAACTCGTGTTCGTATGTAGTCCACTTTTGCCTAGTTGTACTCAGTTTTGCTGAAGAGTTCTATTAGTCCGTCCTCATGCAATAAAATTGTGCCAATGCCAATAGAAAGAGGGCATCTACTTCAACCTAAACGATTTGCCAAAGTGGGGATGGCCAGCACCAATGCTTTACACAAGGCTTCCTTAATATTTTTGAAGCTTTGATACTGGTATGCTGCCACACAAAGGATTTTCCCATCAAACAATCAGTAAGTGGCGTCGCCAAGGCACTAAAGCTGTGGCTAAAAACTTTGATAAAAGTTAGCCAACCCATTGAAGCTTCGAACTTCAGAAATAAAGGTGGGAACTGGATTGCAGAAAATTTGTTAGGATCTGTTTAATTCCACCATCGCTAACAAAATAACCAAGGAAGAGGATGTTTGTAACAACAAATTCCCATTTCTATAAATTGAGATACATTTTAAATTCCCTTAAGTTCTCAAACAGTAAAGTTAGGTGCTGTAAAGGTAAATCATAGAAGGCACTATAGACTAATATAAGTTGCGCTTCAGATAGTTTATTCAAGAGATCTTCCAGTCAATGTATCAGAAAAAGAAACTTAACAGTTATCTTGATGATAGCTCGGTTGTCTATGCATAATCACCATTTCCCAATCTTCTACGGCACAACAAAGGCAGGTACAGCGCATGGGCCAAGGCTTGGTTGGACCAATTGTTTCTTGAGAAGTTCCTCCACAAAATCCTGGAGAACCTGGAGCTCTTTAGGACTCAACATATAGTGAGGTAAGTTAGGTGTCACTCGTCCTCGAAGAAATTCAATATGATGTTGCATAGATCTCATGGGAGGTAGATTATGAGGTATCACTAAATTGCTGCAGCAATTGTTGAACTTTAATAGGAATTTCCTGGATATCACCATGCTGCTCTACAAACAAAACTGCATATATTTGTTATGCATCTTTAAATTCCTGTAGAATTTCAATTCTGGAATCTGTCAGAAGCATTGGGAACAGGTTGTTGGTTTTTTTAATTACCATTATGATGTACAAGCCGGAATTTCCTTCCCTTGCAATCCAAAGTATAGGTATTAGCTTTACCTTCATATCATACGCCTTCATCAAATTGCCACGGTCTACCTAAAATCATATGACATATATCCATATCCAACACATCACAAAGCACCTCACAACTGTAAAATTTTCCAGATTCGAAGTTCCCATGGATTGGCGAATTTCTATTGTCGTTTTATCAAATTCTTTAGCACAATCATGGCGCCGATCACTAATTGTTCAAAATCTAAAACATTTAGTTGGGGATCCAAGCAACAAAACAGTTTTAATAGACTTACAGAAGAACTCACCACATCACCTGTTTTGGCCATTCTCAATTTTGATAAACCATTTCAGGTAGGCATTGATGCTTCAGTCATAGGCATAGGAGAAGTGCTTACTCAAGAAGGTTGGCCTGTCGAGTTTTCAGTTAAAAACATAGTGCCGCTCGACAGAAATGGACGGTCTACAAGCAGGAACTCTATGCTATCGTTCGTACTCATAAGCAATGGAAACATTATCCATTGCATCAAGATTTTGTACTGTGCAATGATTATCGAACATTACAGTTTATTAATTCTCATAAAACCATTAGTCGCATGCATGCATGCAAAATGGGTTTTATTCTTACAAAAGTTTAGTTTTGTGTTAAAGCACAAACCCGGAGAGCAAAATAGGGTAGCTGATGCTTTGAGCAGGCGGTCAGCACTATTAACACAGCTTCAAACTGAAATTACAAGCTTTGAAAAAGTACATGAACTATATATTAGTGACTCAAAATTTTCTACCATTCGGTAGCAATGCCGTGATTTGCATTCAGCAGCTGATTACTCACTGACACAGATTCCTCTTTAAAGGAAATCAACTGTGTGTGCCCGTGCCATCCCTTCATATGCAACTCATACAAGAACTGCACGCATGAGGCTGAGCAGCCTTCACAGGAAAGGAAAGAACATTAGCACGGCTGCACGTACAACTCTTTTTGGCCAAAATTGTGATGGGATGTCAAGTATTTTGCTTGTTGGTGTGTCAAGCGTATAAAGGTTCAGCACAAAACATATGTTTATACACACCTTTACCGGCATCAGACACAATTTGGGAAGATCTCAGTTTAGATTTTATTTTGGGTTTGCCAGGAACTAAAAAGGGAGTCGATTCTATTATGGTAGCGGTGGATAGATTTTCCAAAATGATGCATTTCATCATTGCAAACAGACTTTTGATGCACTTAATATTGCTCGTCTTTTTTTCCAAGAGACTTCATGGTTTACCTATAAGCTTGACTTCCAATCATGATGTGAAGTTCGTGAGCAGTTTTAGAAAGGAATTTTGGAAGTGCCTGAATACTTCATTGCACTAAGTTCAACATATCATCCTCATATGGACGGGCAAACCGAGGTCGTTAATAGGACCCTCGGTAATATGTTACAGCACCTTGTGCAAAAACATCTGACATAATGAGAGAATTTATTGGGTCAAGCAGAATTTGCATATAATTCTATGACAAATTATAGTATCAGCAACTCTCAATTTAGTATTTTCCGCACCAAACAGTCCAATCAATCCGCAGACCTTGCTAACATTCCTAAATGTAAAAGTAAAAGTGCTCTCGCCATGGCTGCTGATAATATGCAATTGATTTAGGAAGGGCGTACCAAATTGGAAGCCTCTAATGCATAATACAAGCAACAGGCAGACCTCCAACGGCAACATAAAGTGTTTCAACCATGCGCCCTAGTAATGACCTGTCTTCACAAATAGCATTCTGCGTCGGGTACGTATTCAAAGTCCACAGAAGCTAGGACCATTCCCAATTGCCCGCTGTATCAACAATAACACTTACATCATTGACCCGTCATCGGACATATACACCTTGTCTGACTTCAATGTCTCAGATATACACACCTATTATCCACCTGATGACGCCAAAAGATGAGGACCTCAAAAAATACACACACATGCGCGTGCTATTTTTTTTTTCCTATTTGCACCATCGCATACTTAATTAGTTTATATATAATATGTGATTAGTTTTAAGAATGCTTTTCAGTTAGAACAGCTGTCCTCGGTTAAGGGGGACCATATATGTATGGTATTGATACGTTCGTGAGACCGGAAAAACATATTATTCCCAAATCATCTTTATGTTCTTACCTTCTGTATCTTGTTAAGTTTTCTTTCCTGCAGGTTTTCACACCAACAAAGTGTCAAGGAAGTACATTAGTGATCTACTTACTAGCGTACATATGATCAGGTGCCAAGACTGTTGCTAAGCCACCTGCCGACANATTCGTGAGAACAGAAAAACATATTATTCCCAATTCATCTCCATGTTCTTACCTTCTGTATCTTGTCAAGTTTTCTTTCCTGCAGGTTTTCACACCAACAAAGTGTCAAGGAAGGTACATTAGTGATCTACTTACTAGCGTACATATGATCAGGTGCCAAGACTGTTGCTAAGCCACCTGCCGACAAGCCCACATTTAAGCTTCACATTAGCTCTACCTTGGCAAATCCAATGTAGTATTGTATCATTCTCAGTATTAACCAACACTGTCTTTGATATTAATATGCTCTAACAGTTCATGCACCAAGCAACCAAAAAAATTAGAATGTCAACAAATGTTCATTATAATACCTAATTGGGACAATGATGTTATGGTGCAACGCTTCATAGCTCTTTTAGCCCAATGATTCTCCGACAAAGATATTGGAGCTTCATTTTACTTGGTTGTGAAGCTACCACAACTTTCTCTAGGCTTCTTATGTCACAAGAAAGGCATGTTAGTGATTGACTTGCTTGTGCACATATGATTCAGGGTCAAGACTGTTGCTGCACCACAACAAGCCCACATTTAATCTTCACTCTAGCAATACCTTGACAAATCCTATGGAGTATTGTCAATGTCAGTGGCCTTCAATATTAATGTCTTACATGACCAAAATGTATTTACAGTTAACATGCTCTCACATTTAATGTTCCAAGCAACCACAAAAAATTGGAATATCATCAAGTGCTGATAATGATACCCATATGGAACAGTGATGTTATGACAGTACGGCTCAATGCTCTTTTGGCCCAATCATTCTTCTACAAAGATATTGGGCCTTCTTACTCGGTGTGAAGTTACTGCAACTTCATCTAGGCCTCTTATGTCACAAGGAAGGCGCATTAGTGATCTACTTATTTGCACATATATGATCAGGTACCAAGACTGCAGCTACACCACTTGCCAACAAGCCCATATTTGATCTTCCTATGGGGCGATTCATCTAGATGTCATCTTTCTTGTGATACCTCCATATCACTACATTCCATTTATGATGTTGGTTAGGCAAAAATTAAGGATGATTATACTTCCTAGTACTTACCTTGTGTATTTTGATCACAAGCCTATTTTGTGGTTCTACAAGAAAAAGTGTGTGCTTGCTTGCTTATTTTTTTGAGGCCAAATATCTATTTGTTGCCACCATTACTATTGAACTACAATGTATATTTTCCCATCTATAAAAATTTTCCTAATAGGACAAATCTCCTCATTGAATGCTTGGTTGGATGAGTGGTTTGACACTTAGAGACAATATGTGAAATGAATATATCCATGATAGGGTAGATGCAGCTCCAGTTGCGAACAAGATTAGAAAGAGTCGTCTTAGATGGTTTGGTCATATTAAATTTTGACTATCTGATGATCCGATTATGAGATTACATATTTTAGATTTGACTTATGTTAAGAAAGACAGAGGTAGACCTAAGAAGACTTGAGCATATTGTATAAAAACAATCTTAAACTACTAGAATCAAATGAAAATATGACACTTAATAGGACACGATGGAGAAAAAGAATTCATGTAGCCAACCGCACCTAATGAGATAAAGTTTTGTTGTTGTTGTTGTTGCAAATCTCTTGTCATCTATTGTGACAATTTTGCAATCAATTCTAAAATGATGTTTTGTTGTAACTTGGTTTTATGTTAAATAGGTTTTATCAAATCCACTAAATTTAGATTTATCAAACCTTGCACAATAGAGATGGAGCTCGCAAGCGAAAGCGGAGTAAATCCCTTAAATCAACACTGCAATCAGATTTAGTGAATCTGGATTTACATCGTAAAATAGACGGAATGCGAGAAATAGATAAGGAGCAACAAAAATTTTGATTTAATGGACCGTTAGATTTAATTTTCATTTTCCAGTGTTTGGTTGGATTTACCTTAAATCCATGCCTAAATCCTATTAAAACTATGCTACCAAACATCCCTTAAAAATATTGGTACGACCTGTCAGCTCCAAAGCAATTTTTCGCTCTGGCATGAAATATGTTGCAGTAGACTGTCATTATGTTAGATATGAAGTTAAAAGTGGCGTTCCCATGAAGCATAATTACTGTGATTATGAACTTGCAACTGCCCTCACTGAAGCGCTACCACTTACCCAACCAATTCCAAGCATTACTAAATATCAAGATTGGCATCTCCAATGGAGCATTAGAAGACATATTGAGGAAAATTTTCATTACCATCAATCTGTAACTAATGCAATCATTTGGCTTCCTATATATTCTGCTCTCTCGAGTAATTATTTTCCTTCACATTGTAGTATTTGCCTATATTTGAAACTGAAAAACCTACATTACACAATCTTGGACGTCTTCATGCAAACCAAGGATAAATCCAAAGCAATAATTATAAACTAAGATTAGGTTTTCCAGCTCATTCCACAGGCTTACCCCCATTCCAATGTTAAAGACGCGTAGTCCCAGTAGTTTTTGGGGCGAATCACATCGACGTCAGCATAGATTCAAGCCTTCGACATAGCGCCAGTCCCCTCGATCTCGGCAATCGAAGAAGAAGGATCTGCGATTCGCACGGTAGCAACGCAATAGCCGTTAGCTCCACATGTGCAGAAGTCATTATTCCAGGAGATAAGTGGCGGTATAGAAGAAGGCGGCGAAGAAGATGGCGCCGGAGTTCGTAGCGCCAGGGCTGTGGGAGAGAACCAGTGAGTCGGATTGGCGCTAAGCGTTTTGGTGCCCTTTTCCCGAGAAAAATTTGTCGTACTTAAGGTCTGTTTGGGGCAGCTTATTTAGTGCGGTGGCTTTTTGAAAACACACCTGATATGTTTGGGCAAATTACGTTTTGACAGCTTATGAGTTTTCAAAACGCTAAAAACAACATTTTCACACCGCACCTATCTAGGTGCGGTGACAGCTTTCTGACAGCGGTNGGGATCTGCGATTCGCACGGTAGCAACGCAAGAGCCGTTAGCTCCACATATAAAGAAGTATTATTCCAGGAGATAAGTGGCGGTATAGAAGAAGGCGGCGAAGAAGATGGCGCCGGAGTTTGCAGCGCCAGGGCTGTCGGAGAGAACCAGTGAGTCGGATTGGCGCTGAGCGTTTTGGGAAAAAAATATTAAGTACTGATTTATCATTACTCCAATGAGTGTGTGCCACGTAGGCATTACGGTGGGATCATTTTTTATGCCTTTTTTTCGAGAAAACGCTTTGGTGCCTTTTTCCCGAGAAAAAATTGTTGTACATGCATAGTACTCCAACGTTCCACCTATATAATGGTCTCAGTCATACTGATATGTAACAACTTCTCATTGTAGTACTGATATATCAGTATTCCTGAGATAATTTTTTTTTTTCCATTTGCAGAGCAAGAAATTCACTTCGTATATATTCCCGCTATATGCTACTGTTCTTCTGAATAACCTTCGGTGTAGGCAGCTGCGCTAATCAATATCTTCTGAATAATTTTTGTTCTACACAGCTCTGCAAACATCTTACATACGTAAAATTTTCTCTTTTTTCCTTTACAAATTAGTTATAAATACTAACAGAATTATATTTTAATTGGGAGGCATTTACAATCTTATATTTTTATATATCTAACATCTAAATTTTTATATTCACATTCATGACATTCAAATCATTTGTACCATATTTAAAATATAATATTTTTTTTAATTTTTAAGAGTAGAGTGTTCAATATCATGTTTAAATTTACAGAACAAATTTTTTTATAAATATAAATGTCAAATTTTAAATATTGGATATATAAATACAAAGAATTATGTGGCATGCACGTATATTTCCTATTTTTTTAACAATATAACTAACCAATAAATAATATTGATTGTATACATGAATATCTAACAAATTTTTCACTGTTATTATTAAAATATTTTATAACTTATATGTTTGAGAGAATATAATATAAGTACAGAGTTGTTTTTCAACAATTAACGTTGTGCAAATATAAAAATATAAAATATATTTTATAATTCATAATTTATGAGTCATCATTGAAAAATATTTAAATCCATTTTGATTATTAAATCGTAGGCAAGGTAGAACTCTACTGTGGTGTTTCATGGCATCTTATTAATAATGTTTAGTCATAGATGTTAAGTTCTTTTTGTAGGAACTTTTTTGGATTTGTTAGTCTGTGTTATCGTCGTCGTATAATTTTCTTTTTGAAAAAATCTCTTTTTTGAGAGGAACTGAAAAAAAAATATATGAAAAAAATAGACAAGCAATTAAAAAGAACGTTAATAACTTTTATAAGGTAGCTTTTGCACGATAGCCCAAAAGCATACATCTGGCGCCATATCAAATCGAAAATACGTTGGAAACATATCAACGAAGAAAACCTATGAAAGAAACCCACGACTAGGGCTGTCAAAACGGCTCGTTGTTCGCGAACAGCTCGTGTTCGACTCGTTAAGAAGCTCGTGATCGGCTCTTTTCGGCTCGACATACTACTCATCAAGTTCGGCTCGTTTTGGCTCGACATACTACTCATCAAGTTTATATATATATATATATATATAAA
>JXCR01041409.1:95170-117089 GCA_002079205.1 Phalaenopsis hybrid cultivar
GTGTTATGGCTACATGATTAGGGTTGTTAAAAGGACTCTTTGTTCGTAAACAGCTCGTGTTCGGCTCGTTAAGCAAACGAGTTGAACACGAACACACTTTTTGAGCTCGAAATATAAACAAGGCTCAGCTCGTGTTCGGCTCGTTTACACCCCTACCGACGACCAGAGAGACAAGTTTTTGTGTTTGTTCTGAATCAGGAGTAGCTCCCAAAAGAATGTATTCCTTTGATTAATTGCATCTTGAGGGATGTTCAAGAGCACTCTTGATTAAAAAAGGTCTTGCTTATATTATTTTTTATCTAGTTATTTAGGAGACCAAAAGATTTAAATCATCTTAAAAAAGAGAATCATGTTGCTAACACCTATGCTTGTTCATAGTGCAGAGTGTGAATCATCGTAACTACTACGAGCAACAACGCCTAGGCATGAGGGACCCACGAGATGATATCAATCATTTGTCAAAGGAATCAATAGTGCTCAAAAGAGGTGTCAACAGGCAGGAGAAGAATCCCTAAAAAAGTAGAGGAAGCTGGTCATAATACAACAGATCCATCATCATAAGCTATGTATGCCTTAAGTCTATCTAGTTGTAAAGGTAGTCGGCCTAACACAACCAGAGGCTTCTTGTTAGTAATATGTTAATTGCGTCATCCAATGGAGTCTTGATAGCCCTAAAGTCAAAAGAAGGAAACTCTAGTTCCTATGCCCCTAAACATGGAGAGCTCAAAGAAATAGGGCTTGCGTTCGCCAATAAAAAATGATTGAGTTGTCGCAGGAAAGAAGAGAAAACGAGATTCAACTACAAAGCTGGAAATGCTCTGCACAAAAACTTATATCACATCTGGGTCGGGGATGTCTCTAACACCATAGTCATACTAGACAACCTCTTAGGTAAAAATTTATGCTTGGTCAAGTCAGGTATGGAGATGCATGGGGACTTCTCCTCGGGTATTTGCATATGATGCAATTGTTTACCACAATCCTATAACATGAATGCCATATTAGTTAAGACTTTGGATATGTCCATTGACACATTTAAAAATTATCTAATTTTTCATATAAATTTTATGTTTAATTTTAATGATATTATATTTTAAAGGAAGATATTTTACTTTTTTTTGTTTCAAGTCAAATAAATGAAATTTTGGAGAAAATAAAACAAAAATGGTGTAATTTAGAGTAAAACGAGCAAGAAAGAAAATTCTAACTCAGCACATTTCGATATGTCTTTCTATGCTTAATATACTTTACATTTCTCAAATGTTTTTGAATGAAATTATATTTTAAATAAAGGTTGTTTTCATGCTTATTTTGTAAGAGTATCTGTTATGAGCGAAACACAACTAAAACAAGGTGAAACAGAGCCAAACAAAGCAAAATGGTGGAGCTGCTACAGAGTGATGCTTGATGCGAGAAACTGGCGCCATATGCGTCAAAATCCAGAGAACTGACACATAATGCGCCACAGATGACTTTTTGCGAATTAAGGCTGATCGGAACAAATTTTGCATGAATTTTCAAAGGGACACTTGTTTTAAACACCCCTTGGAGTGATTCTATGCATATAGACTCTTTGGAAGGTTTTTTATGAATGGATATGTCTCTTGAATCAATGAATATGTCTTTTAAATTCAAAAGAGTTGACTTTTGGATAGAATTTTGGAGGGAATTTTGAATTTTTTTTTTGGAGGGAGACATTCTTTTATAAAAGAGAAAGAAGTTAAGGGCTTGAAGAGGATTTTTGGGTGGCGTGAGTGTGTGTGAGTGGGTGTGTGTGTGTGTGTGGCGAGAGAGTAAGAGAAAGAAGAAGGCAAGAGAGTAAAATTCAAGAGCTTGGAGATTTTCTTCAAAGATTATAAGAGGAGAGGGAATGTGAGAGGTTTCTTCTTCATTACATTTCTAAGAGAGAATTGAGAGTGCTTGTAAAGAGGAAAAGTACTTGAAGAGAATTTTTAAGGATTTGCTTGGAAAGGATTATAAGATAAGTTGTGTTCTTATATTATTTTGTTTTGTAAACTTATTTTTATATATGAAATTTGTGTTTTGTCGTATCCTTCTCAAGAATTATGAGTAGTCTTTTTTATCCTTCTTCCTATTTTGAGATATGGTTTTGTGAAGAATTAATTTTATTTTATACAGTTTTAAATCTAAAAAATTTGTGATGATTCAAACTCTGATCTTCATTTACTTTTCGATTTGGTCAATTGAAATGTTAATATGTGTTGAGAAACATATGTTCCGAAAGGGCTATGATTTCTACAACGTAGTGAGAATCACATTCGATTCCATGAGAGAGGATGTCATCCATGTGGTTGAATACAAATAAACAGAGAAATATAATTTGTTGGATGCATAAGTGAAAATTTTAAGGTGGCATATTAAAATCCCTAATTTTGTCTAGTTGACTGGAAACTAATGTGAGATTGTTAGCCCTCAGGTGAGGGAGTAGTGGGAGTTCTGGAGTGTCAGTCGATATCTAATCCCGACAGTTTTTATGCAACAGTATAACAATGACTTTAATTATAATTTTTCACTTATATTTACTTACTTTACAATAAAACTAAAAACTTAATCATAAAGAAAAAAAAATTTAACTTTTTAATTTATATATTTGGTTACTAAGCAAGTATATGTATCGTTATCAAGTCATATAGGAAATTTTGATTAAAACTTAAATATCGAACCCACAGGAAAATTGTGCAATATGCATTATTGAACATCAAACTTTCTATTCTAAAAAGACAATTACTTAAACTATAAATATTTTCACAGTATTAAAATTCAAATCTTTTTTTTTGTATTTTTGATATTTTGACAAAATAATAACAACTAAATAAGATAACTTAAGTTTATATAAAAGAAAATCACTTGATATGAAAATATCTTTCTCCTTATCATGAATCAGTATAAGAATTGTATTCTGAAAGTATGTTAACTATATTGTGTCAAATATAAGCAACTATATCATTTACCCTTTCTAGAGATGCTATAAAGAAATTGGCTAATTTAAAGTTTGAATAGTTTTGAAGACCGACTAGGCAGAGAAGATACTAGCTCTCACTCTAGAGTTCCCTCAATTCCCTCCACCTTGGGGCTAACATCTCGTATCAGAACCTAAAACAATAAACCAAGTTGGGGGCTTTAACCCGTTACTTAAAAGTTCTCTAACTCTACACCCCTTAAAGTTTATTTTCCTATTTATTTGCATTAAATCATATGAATTGCATTCTCATTCATACAACCTCATGTGATTCTTTTCAATTGTTGACTGAGACAATACAATCCCGGTTCTTACATGTTCTTACAACAAATTTTAACATCTAGATGAGCCAGATCAAGAAGTAAATGAAGTACATAAAATTAAATCATCACAACTTCTTCCAACTTTAAAGATCAATACTCTCCACAACTTTCATCCAACACTTTTAATTACTTATCATTTTAAGGAGAAAGATAAAAAAATACTCAGAATCCATGGAGAAAACAAAATCACACTTTAATTTAAAAATAAAAATCATTGTCAAACCAACGAGAAGTCTCGATTAAAATCAAAAGTAGTTCAAAACAAAAGATAAAAACTTATCTCAAATCCTTCACCAAACTTTTGAAGTTTCTTTGAATTTCTTCTCTTTTACAACACTCTCAAAATAAACTAAAATAAAAAAAAGATAAAGTAAATTTGTGTGGTGCTTGAAAATCTCTCCAAAACTATCTCTCAAAACTCCTGAGGACTCCTCCTCTTCAAACTCTTTTCAGAACTTTCAAGCACCCGCTTCAAATGTTTCAACTTCATTCTTTTATAAATTTCCCAAGACGTGCCTTGAAAATTCTTCAAAATGTGTTCAAATTCGATGTATTCTCCAAGGGATACCTCCTTTCACAAGTCTTTTAATAATATTTTTGTTCATTTCACAAGTCTTTTAATAATATTCTAATTTATGTTATTATCATAAAAAAAATCACCCTCTTTAGCCAATAGGTGCCTCAAATGTCTCTTCGAAATTTGACCAAATGAAGAAAACCGCCAAATAATTACATCTGATGCTTAGAAGCGGCATTCTCTAATTCACCGGCGCTTAAGCGTCGGATCTGACGCTTAAGCGCCAAAACACTTTAGCATAATTTTCATCTTTTTGTTCCAAAATTGATCTTTTTTCACTTCTTTTAGCATTTTTCAACTTTTTACTTGTACCTGAAAGAAAAACACATAAATACCTTCCATTAAAGCGCAATATCTCAAAAATGGGTATAAAAATGCGTCTAAAAATACTATATATTTTAGGTGTATCAGTATCCTCTCAACCTAACCACGGAATTAGAGACTAAACTCTGGATTAATCAATATTCTTTACACACTTGGAAGAGGGTAAGGAATAAGATTGCTTTTATTTGGCATAAAACATTATATATATATATATATATATATATATATATATANGGTTCAAAAAGGTTGCATTGTTGATGTAGGCTGTGTTTTTTATCACATTTTTTTCCAAGCTCAAACTTGGATGCCGATGATTTCTTTCTTACGTAAAGCAGTTAGTTTCATTCAACAAAACTATCATAATTATATTTTTTTTTTGTTTTAATTTAGCATTTAAGTTTACAGAAGGTTCTATTATTACATAATAATGGAGGTGATTTTCCAAATTAAATATCCATTCATAACTCTTATATTTTATCATCGTCCCCGTACCCTTTTTCCCACATCCACATGTTGCCATGCCCTCTCACTATGATATTGGAGCAAAAAGAGGCTACTTTACCTCTTTAATCTAGCAAACACCATCAATTTCAGTATCCCCATCCCACTATGGTCTTCTATATCTTGTCATCATCGTGTGTAACCCAACAATTTTAATTCCCTTACTTCAACTTATCATATGCCAATGGCTCATTAATACCTCCTTGCAAAACCAAACTTAAGCACTAATCCCCACAGCACTAACCATTACTATAAAATTGCAAGAGATTTTTTTTCCTGCATTCCATTGCTAAATTACACATATTAATAGCACTTAATGGCTATTAAGTAATTTAATTAATGAACAATGAGCTCAAGTAAATCAATGCCTTAGTTTGACTAACAATTTAATTTGAATATGAAGTACATAAGATGAATTCTGTTCTCATTGCTTTCTACTAAATTGACTGTTATGATCATCCACAATCATCAAAAGTAAGAATTGATCTATACAACAAAACAAAATGCATATCAAAGTTATATAACAAATCACGTTGCGAGGCCAATGCCTACAGTTTATGTAATATTCGTACTTTTATATTGTAGTAATGTAAAGAAGAGAAACTAAAATTAGTTGCTTTTCAGCAGTATTATGATAGAACACCCAATTAAGCTGCAATGTGGGATAAATTTCTATAAGTCACAAATAAAGTTTTTAATACTATCCTTAGTAAAATAGACGTTAGATTAACAAAATCTACCTAAACATTAACAACAAATCAAAAGGGGAAAAAAACAAAAATGAAATATCATAAACCCTAAAAATCCAAAAACCTCAGCACATGGATTAGCATAATCACAACTTGTATCATAAAGAAAGCGTTAAAAAATAACCAGCAAAAAAGATTAAAAAAAAAAATTTACCTTGTAGACCAGCATTCAGAGAAAAAAAAATAGATGTCATAATTGGGCCAAAGCAAGTTTGCCCGATAAATATTTTCTTCAGTGTACTGATTACATCTCGTTCTGGGATAATTCTTGAAGCGAAATTGAACCATAGATGCAATGCTGGGCCTGCAACTAGCGTCCCATAGCTAGCCATCCGTAGAGTTCGTATCCAATCAAAAGAAGCTGAAGCTGAAAGAGTGACCATCTGTGACATTAAACAACAATCATTCAGGAGTAGTTCAGTAGTAAAATCTTTATACCTATATCTTGTCGCCATGAAGGCATTATCATCTGTCTTCCTCCCTGGTTTAATGTCCTGGAACTACCGATGCTCCAATCCACTTCCATGGAAAGCCATNGAGAAGCTGAAGCTGAAAGAGTGACCATCTGTGACATCAAACAACAATCATTTAGGAGTAGTTCAGTAGTAAAATTTTTATACCTATATCTTGTCGCCATGAAGGCATCATCATCTGTCTTCCTCCCTGGTTTAATGTCCTGGAACTACCGATGCTCCAATCCACTTCCATGGAAAGCCATCATTACAAAGTCCAATTCCATTTAGAGCACATACCTGCGACGTGATATCGGCCGCGATGAATATAACTCCGGAGGTTATGCTCTTGGTCAAAATAGGGCGTGCTTCGATCATCCCTAGATACCAGCCCACGAACCCATTCCTGGAAGCGGCTGATGAAAGAGCAGAGTACGCGGCAGGTGAAAGGTGGGAAGGAGAGTTTCGGCCGACCTTAGACCCGGCCGGAAATGAGTTTACGTAAGCCCTAGGCCGCTGTGCTGATTCACGCNCAAACAACAATCATTCAGGAGTAGTTCAGTAGTAAAATCTGTATAGCTATATATTGTCGCCATGAATGCATTATCATCTGTCCTCCTCCCTGGTTGAATGTCCTGGAACTACCGATGCTCCAATCCACTTCCATGGAAAGCCATCATTACAAAGTGCCATTCCATTTAGAGCACATACCTGCGACGTGATATCGGCCGCGATGAATATAACTCCGGAGGTTATGCTCTTGGTCAAAATAGGGCGTGCTTCGATCATCCCTAGATACCAGCCCACGAACCCATTCCTGGAAGCGGCTGATGAAAGAGCAGAGTACGCGGCAGGTGAAAGGTGGGAAGAGGAGTTTCGGCCGACCTTAGACCCGGCCGGAAATGAGTTTACGTAAGCCCTAGGCCGCTGTGCTGATTCACGCACCAAGCCAGAAGAGACGGGGAAGCGGGAGCGAAGTAGAAGCTCACGAGCTGATCTCATGCCGCCGCTCCTAAGAAAGCTGCCGCTCATTTTTGCAGCTCTTTGGGTTTCGATTTGAATGGCGTCTCGGCTTCTGTGTTTGTCGGGCTTTGTCGCTCTTAGGTTTCCGGGAAGTTCGCCGGGTGCGAAGATATAGGGCAGTCGGGCGGCGGATAGTGTCGAACATTGAAACATCTTGTTCCCAAGTTGGAGACGACTAGTTCCGAGAAAATTGCTAGGTGCGAAGCATGCAGGTNCAGTTCCGAGAAAATTGCTAGGTGCGAAGCATGCAGGTGTACACGTACTCTCGCTTTTCTAACCCACGTACGTCTGTAACTACGGTTTGTAGGTGTACATTTCAGATGAGATTAATTTAGACATTTAATCTTGAATGCAGTTTGAATCAATATAAAATTTAGACATTTAATCTTGAATGCAGTTTGAATCAATACAACTCTCCTTAAGAATTTGCTGCGGGAGGATTTGTGATGATAAAGAGATAAATTAATAGTTTAATATTGTATAATTTTGGAATTCATAATAATGTGAAATAAAATGAAATGTTTGATTGCGTCATTAATATGAATGAAGGTATAAATAATTCTTACAAGAATCTCATAACATGAAAAATAATAAAAATAAAATAATGTGAAAGAAAAGATATATCACATAATATCTCGAATAATAAATTCATATTAATTGTTAGGAGATATATGAAATAATATAAATAGGAAAACAAATAACTTTTAATCCAATGAAATAAATATAAGATATGAAAGAAATAATTTATTCATCATAACTTCTTACATGAATAAATTATTTCTTATTATAACTCCCAACACTCTCCCTAAAGTTTAGAATGTATGTTAATAATTCCTAACTTGTTGAGTAGTGTCGAGAAATGAGAAGAGTTTAGTGGTTTTGTGAAGACGTCAACTGGTTGTTCTAAAGTAGACACTTGAGTTAATTTTATTATTTCTTTTTGAACTTTATCCTGTATGAAATGACAATCAATCTCGATGTGCTTTGTTCGCTCATGGTATATCAGGTTCACGACGATGTGAAGTGTTGCTTGGTTATCACAAAATAAATTGGCAGGATGTAAATGCGTGATCCCTAAATCCTGCATAATTGTTCTTAGCTAAATAATCTTGCAGCAGGTAACTGCCATGAACCGATATTCAGCTTCTACACTAGAACGTGATATTGTGGTCTGTTTCTTGGTTTTCCAAGAAAATAATGAACTCCCAAGGAAGATACAATACCCAATAACTGATCTTCAAGTGTCACGACACCTGGCCCAATCTACATCACAAAAGACATTTAGTTGGGTTGAGCTTTTTGATGAGAGGTAAATTTCTTGTTATGTTGTATGTTTTACATAACGTAGAACACGATGGGCCACTTCTAAGTGTGGCACTTGTGGATTGTCCGTAAATTGACTTAAGATATGAACTACATATGCCAAGTCAGGATGTGTGATAGTCAAGTAGATTAATCTCCCAACTAGTCTTCGGTATGATGATGAATCACTGACATATTCTCCTTCTGAAGAGATAAGTTTTGTTCCATAGCGAAAGTGGCTAGTTTTGCATCGAGGTACCCAACATCCTCGAGTATTTCAAAAGCATACTTTCGCTGTGAAAACACAATACCCTTCTAGGATCACACAACTTTAATACCAAAGAAATATTTTAATTGTCCAAGGTCCTTTAATTTGAATTTGTTACACAAGAATATTTTAACATATTTGATTTCTTGTAAGTCGTTCCCTGCATTGATGACATCATCTACATATATAAGAAGGGCAATGAATTTACCATTCTGAGATCGGACGAATAAGAAATAGTCTGCCTTTGATTGCATAAAATTTTCTTGCTTTAGAGCGATGGAAAGCTCAATGAACCATTTTCGTGAAGCTTCTTTGAGACCATATAATGATTTATGGAGTTTAAAAACTCGAGTCTCCCCATTTCGTTTGAGGCTGGGATGTAGCGACATATATACGTCTTCATCGAGGACCCCATGCAAGAAAGCATTATTGACATCTAATTGGTAGAGATTTCATTGCTTAGTTGAAGCTAACACAAGGAGTAGACAAACAGTTACAAGCTTTGCTACAGGGGCAAATGTTTCCTGATAATCTAGCCCTTTAATTTGATTATACCCTTTTGCCACTAATCTGGCCTTGTAGCGTTCAAATGTCTCATCTGCACGAAGTTTGCTTTGTGTACTCATTTGCATTCAATTGACCTTTTTTCAAGCGGTAATGGTACAAGGGACCACGTGCTATTGGCATTGAGTGCGTCAAGTTCTTCTCGCATAGCAAACAGTCACTTTGGATTACTGATACGCCTAAAAATGTATTACTTTTCATACTTTTTTTTTATAATTATATTGCACTTTAAATGTATGTTTTCTAGTGTTTTTAGTTGTAGGTACATCAAATTGAACAATTTGGAGTGATTTGAGCAAAAGGAACAAAAATGGACCAAAATGGAGCAAATCGGAGCAAATTGGGTCGAATCGGGGCACACTGGAGCCATGGAGACCGAAACCGGGCACTTAAGTGCCTATGCCCGGTGCCTAAGCACCCAAATATAGCACTTAGGTGCCATCAGACAGAGAGGAGGACGCTTACGCACCCCAGAATCGACGCTTAGGTGTCAGAGACGGTTTTCAACATATCTTCTAGAATATACGCCAGATTTGGACAATTTTTGAAGTGGTGCTTGGTGCATCTTTTGGGGAATTTGTTGGAAATGATAAAAAAGACATTCTAAAAGAATTTGGGGTAGTTATAAAGAGTTTTGAAGAGGCACTTGAGGCACCTTTTGGAAGATTCAATGAATTTGGGCATTTTTTAAGAGACACTTAAGAATCTCTTGGGAAATTATAAAGAAGGCTTGGAAATGTTCTTAAAATAACTCTTGGACCATTGAAATAATTAGAAGAGGAGAACAAGGCTTGGGCGTAAGCCCCAAGTGGGGCGATAAGGTGAGAGAAAAAGTGAGAGAGAGAGATTTCTTCTTTTCTTTCACTTTGTTCTTGAAGAGGATTGTAAGAAGATTGCTTTTGCTATACAAGAAGAGATTGATTTCCATAAAAGATAAGTATTTTCATTTTATGTTGAGTTGAATCTAGTACTTTGTTTGTATTGTTTCAAGGTGTCGTTCAATGAAAAGTTCTTGTTGTTTCTCCATGTGTAGTGAGTAGTTTTCTTTACTCTTCTCTCTTGTAATGAATTAGTATGCATGTGTAGGATATAGAATTTAGTAGAGTGAAAATATATTATGATGATTTTACTTTGTTCTTGATCAACTTACATGTTAAAATCCATTGTGAGAACATGTAAGATCCGTGATGGTGTTGTCTCAATCAACAATGGTAGAATCACATGAGATTGTATAGATGAGAATGTAGTCGATATGTTTGAGTACAAATAAATAGGGAAATAATCTTTTATGGGTGTAGAATTAGAGGAATTTAGAGTGACAGACTAAGGCCCCCTAATTTGGTGTATTATTTTAGGTTTTGAGGTGAGATGTTAGCCTCCAGGTGGAGGGATAAGAGGGAACTCTAGAGTGAGAGCTAATATCTTCCCTGCCTAGCCCATCTTCAGAACTATTCAAACTTTAGATTAACCAATGTTTTTTATAGCATCTCTAGTAATGGTAAAGAATATAATTGCTCATATTTGTCACAATCTCTCTCACTACTTATTTTACTTTTGCACATGTCACTAATTTCATTGCATGAGGAAGAGTACTTTTAATATATTAAACCCCACTTTTTGATTTTCACTNGTCGCTTTTCTTAGCCACGTACGTGTGTAACTATGGTTTGTAGGTGTACATTTCAGATGATATTAATTTAGACATTTAAGCTTGAATGCAGTTTGTATCAATATAATTCTCCTTAAGAATTGGCTGCGGGAAGATTTGTGATGATAAAGAGTTAAATTAATAGTTTAATATTGTATAATGTGAAATAAAATAAAATATTTGATTGTTACATTAATATGAATGGAGGTATATACCTCTTAGAAGAATCTCATAATAGAAAAAATAATAAAAATAAAATGATGTGAAAGAAAAGATATATCATCTAATATATCTAATAATAAATTCATATTAATTCTTAGGAGATATAGGAAATAACATAAAATTGGGAAACAAATAACTTTTAATCGAAGGAAAATATTTCTTTAATTCTAAAGAAATAATTTATTCATCATAACTTCTTACATGAATAAATTATTTCTTATTATGACTCCTAACACTCTCTCTAAAGTTTGGAATGTATATTAATAATTACTAACTTGCTAAGTAGTGTCGAGAATTGAGAAGAGTTTAGTGGTTTTGTGAAGACGTCTGTTGGTTATTCTAAAGTAGACACATGAGTCAACTTTATTATTTCTTTTTGAACTTTCTCTCGTATGAAATGACAATCAATCTCGATGTGTTTTGTTCGCTCATGATATATCGAGTTCGCGATGATGTGAAGTGTTGCTTGGTTATCACAAAATAAATTGACACGACGTAAATACATGATCCCTAAATCCTGCATAATTGTTCTTAGCCAAATATTCTTGCAGCAGGTAACTGCCATGAACTGATATTCAGCTTCTACATTAGAACGTGATATTGTGGTATGTTTCTTGGTTTTCCAAGAAATTAATGAACTCCCAAGGAAGATACAATACCTAGTAACTGATATTCGAGTGTCACAACACCTGACCTAATCTTCATCACAAAAGACATTTAGTTGGGTTGAGCTTTTTGCTGAGAGGTAAATTTCGTGTCCTGTTGTATATTTTACATAATGTAGAACATGATGGACCGCTTCTAAGTGTGGCACTTGTGGATTGTCCGTAAATTGACTTAAAATATGAATTGTATATGCCAAGTCTGGACGTGTGATAGTCAAGTAGATTAATCTCCCAACTAGTCTTCGGTATGATGATGGATTATTGACATATTCTCTTCTGATTTGCTAAGAGATAAGTTTTGTTCCATAGCGAAAGTGGTTGGTTTTGCACCGAGGTACCCTACATCCTCGAGTATTTCAAAAGCATTTTTTCGTTGTGAAAGCACAAAACCCTTCTAGGATCACGCAACTTCAATACCAAGGAAATATTTTAATTGTCCAAGGTCCTTTAATTTGAATTTGTTACTCAAGAATATTTTGAAATATTTGATTTCTTGTAAGTCGTTCCCCGCATTGATAACATCATCTACATATATAAGAAGGGCGATGAATTTACCATTTTGAGATCGGACAAATAAGAAATAGCCTGCCTTTGATTGCATAAAATTTGCTTGCTTAAGAGCGATGGAAAGCTCGATGAACCATTTTCGTGAAGCTTGTTTGAGACCATATAATGATTTATGGAGTTTACAAACTCGAGTCTCCCCATTTCGTTTAAGGCTGGGAGGTAGCGACATATATACGTCTTCATCGAGGTCCCCATGCAAGAAAACAATATTGACATCTAGTTGGTAGAGATGTCATTGCTTGGTTGAAGCTAACGCAAGGAGTAGGCGAACAGTTACAAGCTTTGCTATAGGGGCAAATGCTTCCTGGTAATCTAGCCCTTTAATTTGATTATACCATTTTGCCACTAATCTGGCCTTATATCGTTCAAATGTCCCATCTGCACGAAGTTTGATTTGTGTACTCATTTGCATTCAATTGAACTATTTTCAAGTGGTAATGGTACAAGGGACCACGTGCCATTGGTGTTCAGTGCGTCAAGTTCTTCTCGCATAGCAAACTGTCACTTTGGATTACTGATACACCTAAAAATGTATTATTTTTCATGTTTTTTATAATGATATTGCACTTTAAAGATATGTTTTCTTGTGTTTTTGATTGTAGGTACATCAAATTCAAGAATTTGGAATGATTGGAGCAAAAGGAACAATAATGGACCAAAACGGAGCAAACCGGAGCAAATAAGAACGAATCAGGGCACACTGGAGCCATGGGGACCGAAACCGAGCACTTAAGTGCCTGTGCCCGGTGCCTAAGCACCCAAATATGGCACTTAGGTGCCACCCGACAGAGAGGAGGGCGCTCCCCAGGATCGGCTCTTAAGCGCCGGAGACGATTTTCAACATATCTTCTAGAATATATGCCAGATTTGGATGATTTTTGAAGCGGTGCTTCATACATCTCTTGGGGAATTCATTGGAAATGATAAAAGAGACTTTTTAGAAGAATTTGGGGTGGTTATAAAGAGTTTTGAAGAAGCGCTTGAGGCACATTTTGGAAGATTCAATGAATTTGGGCATTTTTTAAGAGACACTTAAGAATCTCTTGGGAAATTATAAATAAGGCTTGGAAATGTTTTTAAAATAACTCTTGGACCGCGGAAATAATTAGAAGAGGAGAAGAAGGCTTGGGCGTGAGCCCCAAGTAGGGTGATAAGGTGAGAGAGAAAGAGAGAGAGTGAGAGATTTCATCTTTTCTTTGTTCTTGGAGAAAATTGTAAGGAGATTGCTTTTACTATACAAGGAGAGTTTGATTTCCATAAAAGATAAATATTTTCATTTTTTTTCATTTTATTGAAAAGTTCTTGTTATTTCTCCATGTGTAGTGAGTAGTTTTTTTTACACTTCCCTCTTGTAGTGAATTAGTATGCATGTGTAGAATATAGAATTGAGTAGAGTAAAAATATATTGTGATGATTTTACTTTATTTTTCGTTTACATGTAAACTTGATCAACTTGCATGTTAAAATCCGTTGTGAGAACATGTAAGATCCGTGATGGTATTGTCTTAATCCACTATGGTAGAATCACATGAGATTGTATGGATGAGAATGTAGTCAATGTGTTTGAGTGCAAATAAATAGGGAAATAATCTTTGATGGGTGTAGAATTAGAAGACTTTAGAGTGATAGACTAAAGTCTCCTAATTTGGTGTATTGTTTTAGGTTTTAATGTGAGATGTTAGTTTCCAGGTGGAGGGATAAGAGGGAACTCTAGAGTGAGAGCTAATATCTTCCCTGCCTAACCCGTCTTCAGAATTATTCAATCTTTACATTAATCAATGTTCTTTATAGCATCTCTAGTAAGGGTAAAGAATATAATTGCTCCTATTTGTCACAATCTCTCTCACAACTTGTTTTATTTTTACACATGTCACTAATTTCATTGCATCAGGAAGAGTACTTTTAATATATTAAACCTCACTTTCTGATTTTCACTAAATATTTTAATTTAAAAGTAGAAGTAGTATTGTAGTGATAATTGTAGGATATAATTTAAACCAAACATTTATCAACCTTCTAAGATAGGGCATGTTATTTTAAACTAGAATTTCTCTTGAAAAACTTCATGATTAACCTCGATCTCCGTGGGATCGATATTCAGGGCTTAATTAAAAAGGTATATATTACTTGATAATGATACATATACTTGCATAGAATCCCTAAAAATATAATTGAAATCTTACTTTTCTTGGGATCAAGTTTGGGATCAAGTTTATAGTGTCATTATCGAGGATTAAAATCTTCAAGCAGTGGTGTCAACTTCATAATTCCTTACATATAAAAAAAATATCGGGATCAATTACGAGTTGCTTCTACAAATGTGCTTGACTTCTTTTCAATTGAAAGATCAGCGGTAAAAACACGATGTTTAAGTGACAATCTAGCATATGATAAGACGTCGGTTAATGGATAGAGGATACCTGTAGCTTTGGCCAACACGAAGTTTGATGTTGGGGTGTCTTGAGGGAAGAGAAATACCGACATGATACTCATGCAAATAGCTAAGTGTTTTTGTTGTTTTCATTGGTTTTGGTGATGATATTTGTTGGTTTGGAGTTGTAGATTGTTCTAAGAATAAATTTGGAGTGAGTGAAGGTGAAGGAGTCTCTTAAGAGGGGATTTCATTGTCTTGAGAAGATGAAATATCTTCTTGAGGTAATTCATCGAATGAAGGCATATCGGTGTGGGTGGTGAAGTGCAGAAGTGAACCTTTATCTGTAGCGAAAGAAAGGGAAGGTAAAGTGTTTTCATGGAAATGAATATCTTCTGATACAAAAACCTTCCCACTACAAAAACCTTCCCACTTGAAAGGTCATAGACTCTATAGCCTTTTTTGTGCTTATGGATACCCTAAAAAAAGACACGGAATGACTCTGGGATCAAACTTGATTGGTCGTTGATGATGTGTTGAAGCAAAACAAAGACAACCAAACACGAGAAAATGATCATTTGTGGGTTGTGTTTGGAAGAGCATTTCAAAAGGACTCTTTCCTTGGAGAAGGGGTGTTGGTGTTCGGTTAATTAGGTAGATGACAATTAGGATTGCATCTTCCCAAAATTTTTTGGGTAAATCAACTTGAAACAATAAGGCTCGGGCTATGTTGAGTAAGTGGCGATGTTTTCTTTCAGTTACGCCATTTTGTTGCGGAGTGGAGACACAACTGGATTGGTGAATGATACATTTGTCGAGATAAAGATTCCTCAATGGGAATTCAGGACCATTATCACTTCAAATGATTTTGACCTTTAAATTGAATTGTGTTTCAACGAGATTTATGAACTTGATGATACATAATGTGTATCTGATTTATGGTTCATCAAATAAGTTCATGTGCATCGAGTATAATCATAAAAAATTGTGAGAAAACACCGCGCTCATGTGATTGAAGGAACTTGGTATCCTCCTCAAATGTCAACGTGAATTAATTCAAAAGGTGTTTTTGAGCCAATGGAACTTATTTGAAAAGATGAATGATTTAATCAATGCGCAAATTAAACTATAAAAAACATTACAAATTTTCTTGTCCATAATTGGAAAAGGAAACAAGCTAAAAACTTTATTCGATGGGTGGCTTAGACTTTTATGTCAGAGATTTGGGGATGATGAAGTAGCAACATTGCACTTGCTCTTTTGTGGACTATCAAGGTAGTAGAGTCCTCCTCTTTTAATTCCCATCCCAATCATCTTCCCCGATTGTTGGTCCTGTAGCACACAAGTGTGGTTATTAAAAATGGCAAGACATTGTGAATCAAGCACAAATTTGCTAATAAAAATCAAATTTAATTTAAAGGAAGGGACACACAAAATATTTTGTAGAACGAAGTCAGCAAAATGAATGTTGTTTATGTGTGTGACATTTGCAGTAGCCCGTTAGGCAAGTGACCTTTTCCATTGGTGACATTGGATTTTGTAGTAATTTGGTTGGTTGAATATATCATGTGATTCATTGCTTCTGTATCAAGAATCTAACACATTTCTTTGTCAAACACAGAGGCACAAAAGATTTTACCTGAGATATCACTCATAGCTGATGTACTGCCAACATGATTAGCGATAGAATTAGATTTGTTCTCTGCAAGTAATGATATGAGAATTTGATATTGTTCGACTGTAAGGGTGAATGGTGCAGGACCCGTCGATGTATTGATATATGCATGATTGACTTTCGGAGCAAAATTTTTTTGTTCAGGTTTATTGTCCGCTGGATTGACCCTTTGCAGCTTCCTACAGTCATTGATAGTGCATCCCTGCCATCCACAATAATCGCATTTGAGATGTGCTCTACATGTGTCTGAGGTATGCCTAATTTTGTCACATTTTTGACACTTTAAATGAGGATTTTTAAGCGTTAAAACCTTCTCTGGTTTCTGTGCATTATTCTTCACATCAAAAGCCGAAGCTTCCGGCTGAGGTGCACTTATTGTTCATTCTGCGCTGCTTTCCTTTTGGAGCATGAGAGAACGTGTCTTGCTGAAATTGGGAAGGGGATCCATGAGCAAAATCTGCCCTCTTATACCTGTGTATGTTTCATTAAGCCCCATGAGGTATTTCATAGTTTTCTGGCTTTGCTGAAACTGCATAATTTCCTTCATAGCACTACACATGCATTTAAGAATGTTATAGAGGGTGTCATGTTCATCTCATAGGCCTATGAGCTTGGTGTAATAAACTCCAACTGTCATATCACCTTTGTTGCAATGTGGAAGGCTTCTTCGACATGGAAAATGTGAACGTTGTTGGTAAGAGAAAACTTTCCTTCAAGTCAAGTTAGATTTCATGGACACTCTCATTGTATATTATACTTGCTCCAATGTGTTCTGCAATTGAATTAAACAACCATGCCTTGACAAGGTTGTTGCAGTGCCTCCATTATTGAAGTTCTGTGGTGGACGTCTCTGGTGGTTATTTGACGGTGCAGTTGACGAAACCTTTTTTGTTTTTGATGCTGAGGGCCATCATCATGGCACGACTCCAAGTATTGTAGTTTTCTCTATTAAGCGGTTGCGTAATAAGCACGAGACCGAGGTGATATGAGTAGTGAAGATAAAAGGGGTCGTTTGGATTATCGAATTTGCTAGATTTAGGCATGGCTGAATTTTGAGTTTTCTATGTCATGTGTCTCGGCCTAGAAAGAAGATAGATGGTGGATTCAGCGTGAAATAAATTGTAAGACTCAGAATCGTGTTTGCTCTGATACCATATTGACATTCAGAATAATGCAGAATAAAGTGAAATACTTGATTGTTTATTGATATGAACAATGGTATAAATAACTCTTATAAGAATCCTATAATGGGAAAAATAATAAAAAGAAAATTATATGAAAGCAAAGATGTATCACCTAATATCTCCAATAATCAATCATACTAATTGTTATGAGATATAGAAAATAACATAAAATAGGATAATAAATAATTCATAATCCAACGAAATAAATATTAAATAGGAAAGGAAATATCTTCTTAATTATAAGGAAATAATTTATTTATCATAACTTCATACGTGAATAAATTATTTCTTATTATAATTCCTAACATATAAAAATTTAGGTTTCACAAATAATAGAAAATTAGGAGTATAACATAATTTTTTATGCAGAAAAATTGTAGAGAAGTAAAAAATCACGGGCCCTCACACAATCAAAATAATTCACTTAGGTTCACTCTTTTTTTGAATTAATGAATATAAAAAAATAATGCTGAAAATTATAAATGTATTGAAGGAGGCCAACCTTACTAATTATAATTGAGCTATAATAAATATAACACTTGTTAATAATAGTGATAGTGAGACACAAATGTTGTATTTTTTTGCTACTATACCGTCACATATGTCGTAGAGAGTGACTGTAATAGTGTCAGTTTGTCATTGAGATCATAGTCTAAATTCATATTAGTAGTTAGCCTTATAGGTTGTAGTCTTATAGTGTCAATTTGTCATACCACTCAAAGTACTCTGTTACACTATGCTCGAGATACTTCTTTACACAATGTTTGGGGCATTTTATTAAGCCGTGTTCGGGATACTTCGTTACGTTGTGTTTATGATTCTTCATTACATAATATTTGGGGAACTTAATTACGTCGTGCTTTGGATACTTTGTTGCGTCACATTAGAGGTAATTTGACGACAGTAAGCAGGGGGTCAACAACGGTTGGTGTTCCATAGCGATTAGTGGCTACAGAAATCAGAAGTTATCATCCGCTTGATTTATTTTCGAATATTCTGAATATAATACTTTCCGACAATTTCCAGCAAATCCTAAACCTAACTTTTGTTCATAGGTTGTGATAGGTGTTCTATTTTAGTTATTTTTTCTTTCTTATTGAAAATGATTGTTTTGTTTTTTTTTTTTCAAGCTGCTATTGGAAAAGAATTAGATGAGGCTATAAATGAAATTCATAAATATATTATAAGTCGAGATTTCCACATATTATAAACTTAAAGTTAATACTTTCTCACAAATTTCCATGGGGAAAAAATCATAGCGGTACATTTGTTCATCAGTTTTGTCCAATGCACGTCATTTTTTGGACTCGCTTTGAGGGTATAATGACTTTTAGAGGCATTTTTGGGATTTCCTTTTGATCTTGAAAATGAAATATTTCATTTTCCCCAAGTCATTATCAGCAGAAATTTGCTGATTACAACTTGGAGTAAAATTTAATAGGAATGAACGTAAATTTTATTTTTATTATCCAATAAGTTATGCACGTTAATGCGTGCCAGAAAATTCACGGTGATAGAGTAACAGATTGTCGTATTAGCATTGTACGAAAGCTAAGCACACACACAGAGATAAAAGAAAAACAAGCGGTGATGACTCCAGAAATTTTAACATAGAAAACCCGTAAATGGAAAAACCACGGGCTTGGCCCAGGTTGCGAAAATTCACTATTGATTGATAATTACAGAAATCTCTTATCTCTTAGACGGGAAATGACAATTATATTTTTCAGATTACAATGTTGACTAACAGCGTCTGATTGGTGGTGATCGATGAAGGTTGGCGGAGGTCGACGACGGTCAGCGGTGGTCTTTAGCGATCGGCGATGGTCGACTGCTATCGGCGGCGATCGACGGCGGAGGTCGGCAGTGGTCAATGACGGAGGTCGGCGGTGGACGACAAGATCAGCGGTGATGCTGAACTGCAGCTTCTCCTTAAGGTCTTATGCTCTCTCTCCAGATTTTTGCCCCCTCTCATGAGAGAGATTGAACTCTATTTATAGTGTTCTGGGTGCAATTAATGCAGAAATATGAATAATTTTGATCGGACGATCCGAAGAGCTTCCCTCAATCATACAACGTTTAATGGATATTTGAGTGTCTTAATGATGTCAGAATTGAGTGATTTTGGGCTCGTTGGATTCGTCTTGTCGAGTTGCGCGATCCGAGTATAAACTTGTCATATTCGACAACCTTTGACCTTCCAAATGTGTCTGGAAATCATCTAAGAGTGGTTCAATGACTTTATATGGGCTTGATTTGACTCAGATTGGGCTAGTTTTCATATTATTAGGTCTGTCTCATCAAGTCAGTAAGTTTGACTATAAATTTATTGAAATCAGAACTCTGGATGATTTTTTATCAAAATTTGAATATTTCATGTTTAAAATATCATCTCGAGATTCGTGTCGGATGATGAAAATTTATTGATGGCGTATCATACATCTCATATTAAATCTAATAAGTTTAAAATTTATTATAATCTTAGTTATCTTACCAAATAACCAAATAAAGTTTCTTGTATGCTAAACACTGTTATCAAAGATACTTGTATAAAGACTCAACGATCAAATCCTCTCATAAAGGCATGTTTTGGTCGTGTTCTTGTATACTAAACTCGGTTATCGAAGATACTAGTATACCTCTGCCCTCACTTGTTTCTTTCCTCATCCCACATATGTTTCGGGAGGTACATTAGAGCGTGGTTTGGACTTCGATTGCTTGGACATACAAAGAACGCGACCGCAACTATCGCATTGTGAGACTCTATAAACCCTTGTATTTCCTTTCTAGCTAGCCATAGGAACAGATTTTACTAGGTTGTTGTGGTTTGGTCACTCACACGAGGCGGGTTTGACCGGCCACCCGGTATCATCTAACTCAATCGACCACCCACATCGAACGATCTGATTGGTCAAATGATACCAGTTAGCCCGATAATAAGTCTTTTGATTGGTCAGTTTTGTGTTGTCGTGTAGGTTTTGGTCGCTAACGCTAAGCAAGTCAGCCAACCGACATTAGATGGGATGGCAATACGCCTATTGATTAGTCAATCGCGTCTTAAAGAAAGCACCGAGCTAGGACTTTACATTCGTGACCAAATATTTGTTGTAGTCAAGAGTGTTTCCTTGTAAACCCCTAGACCTAAATCTTAGTGAGTCAGAATTTCAATTTCTCATGGTTTTTGCGCTTCAACCTTCCTTTGAGGGGTTGGAATATTTGGATTTTTAAGAATAGGAAAAACTTTGTAACTAACCCATTTTACATGACCAGGAAGTGTTATATGAAGAAACAAAATTTGTAGCTAGTTCATCATACAAATAGTGAAGGACTTTTCCTATGAAAAATTGGAGGATGAAGTTGTTTGCTTTCATCGCCAGAGTCAGAAGCGGTCGTGTCACACATCCAAGAGCTAAAAGCCTAGGATTCTATGTGAGGGCATTAGAAAGAATCAAATTTGCAATAAAAATGCATTTGGATTCATTTGCCTGCATTTCTTACGTGACACTTTGCATATGCACACGCCTTGGCTCGATCAGTCACCAAGTCCGACCACAAAACCATATTTTGGTTCGATCAGCCACCAAGACCGATCACAAAGCCACAATTAAGTTTGATCGACCATGAAGACATGATCGATAAAACCACACTTTGGTTTGATCACCACGAAGGCCCAATTAATAAAACTAAATCACTTTAGTTTGATCATTCATGAAGGCACAATTAGTAAAACAAGTCACTTTACTCAATTGGCCACAAAATCTTGATCGACATAACCAATCACTTTGGTTTGATCGACCATGAAGGCTCAATCGATAAAGCCACAATTTGGCTCGACCAAGCATCAAGGTTAGATCAGTAAAGCTAATCACTTTGATTCAATTAGCCACGACGGATGGATCGATAAACTAATCAATTTGGTTTGATATACTGTAAAGGTCCGATCGAAAAAACTAAATTACTTTGGTTCGATCAGCCACAAAGGCCCGATTAACGAATCACTTTAGTATGGTCGACCACCCCAGTCCAACCAACCTCTTTTGGCCATAACACTATGTCGACCACCCTGGTAGATCTAACGGGTCGCATGGCTCACTTCACTTGCATGTTGCATGTCTTGCACTCAGATTCACATTACTTGCATGTGCATGCTAAAAGCTTGGGTTTGTGATTGTATGTGCATAAAAAGAAAATATTTTGAATGATGCTTGGAGTATTAAACTCATTTCATAAAAAAACTGAATTTTTCTTTAGCATCTGCTTGCATGTGGTGTCTCTTTGAGCACCAACACTGTTTCGTTCATTTCTCTTTTTTTTATTTTTAAAAGGAGTCGTCAGCTTGTCGATCGTCGTATACTTCCCCCATTCGAATAAATCTCCCTCCCGAACCATATAAATGATTCGAAGATGAGAGGAATCAAATAAAAAGGAACATACGACAAGGTGACAAACAAGAGAAAAAGTAAAACGTGGAGAGTCTACGTGCGATAAACCTCGCAATGATAGGTTAAGAATGTCCGCCCAAAC
>JXCR01041409.1:119691-186310 GCA_002079205.1 Phalaenopsis hybrid cultivar
GGTGTCGCTAGGTCAGCAACATATCCCAGAAAAGAAAAAGGGCGGCCGGACTCCGCATATACATGCCCGGTCNTAGCTGTCTCACTTTGCAAAGTCTGGAGGAGTTCGCGAAATGGTGAAAGCTTTGTAGCTATTACATTTCGCGACACCGTGGAGAGTTTCCCCCTCGGAGATCCTGGGAGAAACTCCCCACATTTCCTCACCAAAACAAGAGGCGGCAATGCTGCATTTCTAAGGGTCTAAACCCTATGTTTCCTAGGTGAGGTCGTTAGTACGAGCGTGGCTCGCTATCATGTGTGGTCATTTGCACCTCATTGTTTGCATATGTGTGTCTTGCATTGCTACATATTGTGTGTCATATATCACACTTGCACTTGCACTTACACGTTGCACTTGCACCTTGCACGTTGCACTTGCACCTTGCACGTTGCACCTTGCACTTGCACGTTGCACTTGCACTTGCACTTGTATCTTATATCTTGCACTTGCACCTTGCACGTTGCACTTGCACGTTGCACTTGCACTTGCACTTGCAACTTGCACCGACACCACTTGTGCCTCGATCGGTTATCCCAAATCGGGCACATCACTTGTGTTTCAGCCGGCTACCCCGGTCCGGTTGACACAATACTTTGGTTTGACTAGATGCTCAATCTGGATCGACCTACCACTTGCTCCTTTGCATGTTGTGTATGTGCATGTACATGTTTGTTTGCTTGATCGATATCATCTTCTTGAGTTGCATTCTTTCGGGTCACTGCCTTACCGGCATACCCTCTTTTCGGGCCCCTGCCGCCACGGCATGCCCATTCCTTCGGGTCACTGCCCTACCGGCATACCCTCTTTTCGGGCCCCTGCCGATACGACATGCCTAGCTTCGGTTCACTGCCTTACCGGTATACCCTCTTGTCGGGCCCCTGCCACTACGGCATGCCTACCTTTGGGTCACTGCCTTACCCGTATGCCCTCTTTTCGGGCCACTGCCGCCACAGCATGCCCACCTTCGGGTCACTGCCTTATCAGCATACCCTCTTTTCGGGCCCCTGCCACTACGGCATGCCCATTCCTACGAGTCACTGCCTTCATNCAGTTCTAAGTCCCCTCTGGTCCGGGTTTGATTTCCCCTTAGTGTAGGGTGTGGTCCTCGGGTTATAGGTGCATGAGGTATGACCGGGGCTCGTATCCATACCACTGGTTACCCTCCAGCTAAGTTGGTCAGACCTTCGAGCTCGGATCCACACTAGTGATAATCAAAAGTGCCACATGCTACCCTTAAATATGATAAAATACTATATAATATGAAATTTATACACTTAAAATTTAATTTTAAATTCTACTTCTGTCACTGAATTTTGACCTGTGTACAAATGTGGCTGCTCTCTAGTAGTTTCATTAGTGAATGGTCCCATTCATAACCTAGTTGTTATGCAGTTTGGCTCATTCTAATTAAATGAAGTAGATGGATATAATGTGTGGGGCCTATTATATTATTTTCATTGTTCTATTTCATACAAGTTATTCTCAATTAATTAGATAAATATTGAAATTTATTTTAATTTTCTTAATTAATTATATGCAATTAATATTTCCTTCAGATGGCTATACTTGGAAGCATATTACATGGCAAGGACTTTCGAGAATGGTTGAGCTCTGCAGTACTTGTTGCTTATGAGGGGCAGGTGATTGATTGACATACATATTTTTTCTCACTTACTAGATATTTCACTCTTTCTATGAAAGTTATAAAACAAAATTACTTTGGTTAGAAAACTATTGCATGCATATATAACTATGTACTTCAACTTAGATTTGACCCGCAACTTGCTTTGTACTACATTTAGGATCAAGGCATTAATATTTATTCTAAAACTTCATGGCGGTAGAAAGGGTGCAAATTTAGTGTCTTTAACTAGGCATAACACAAGCACTGATGTATTTGAAGGACACCACACCTCCACCGTAGTCGTGATGCTAGTTTATGCACTAGATTGCCAGGTTTTAGAATGACCTGTTTTATAACTATTACTCAACCCTAATAGGACTATTTCTAGCAATTCAAGAATAATATACGATTTCATATATCTAGCCTTCCTCACTTACTGTAGATTACCCAAATTAGTCATTTCTAGTGCATGATAATGCTGATCATCTCTAATCACCTACTAACTCCAAGTCACCATATTCTTTATTCTTATTAGAAGAGAGAATGATCTAACCATCTACAGTTACTTGTTAAATCCCATCTATTCATATGATTTTTGGCCAACTAAGAATTATCATAATCAACTTTGGTCATTTATTGAATCAATGTTATTTAATTTCATTCATTTGTAGAAGAGGGACTATTCCAACTTCTACAGTTGTCTGTAACTTTAGGCTGTCCAATTAACTTTTTTTTTTTAAATAATTATACCTAATATCTTTAGCAATCTACGAAGTATAAGTTGACTAAATTATCCCTCCTTTCAAAAGATGAACCATTTTAACCATTTTAACCATTTTAACTGCCTAATTAATTTAATTCATTTACCTAGTCCCCACTTCTTTCAAAAGGACTATTATGATGACTATAGATTGCAAAAACACATTCATTTCAATAGATGGACTATTTTGATTGTAATATAATATCATCTATATCAATTCCATTACCACATGTAAGGACATTTGATGAATCCAACTTGAGTGGCTTATACAACCTATATGCATTACTCTATATGTCACCTTCTTGATGCAATGCATATCAACCTAATAGATGATTAATAGAACCACTACTAAAAACCTATGTTGCCTTTAGGATCATATTTAGATAGTTTCATCCTTACCTCACAAGAGCATCAATCTGACCAGTCGATGTCCCATAACTTTCCTATATTGCTCTGTTTCTGCCTTTAGGTTGTCTCAACTAGACCTAAAGTAGAGGACTAAACCAACTTCCTATAGGGTCCTTGATGACCATTTACGTTTGCTCCATTTCCACTTGTAGGTCACATAATATGATCTTTTTATAAGGGTTATTTAATTTAACTACATTCCATAGCATTATTATCACCCACATTTCTCTATTTACTCCTTTATGCAATTTAACTTTCACCTTAATGGAAAGATTACATGATCATCTACATTGTGCTTTATGACCTTATCACTCCAATAAATCATTGTGTTTAGGTTATATTATCTTCATGTCCAAATAAGGGCTAATTTAAACACTTTCACAAGCTTCTTACTCCACCCCATCATCATCTCTAGGTTATAGCTTCTCTGGCTTCATGGAATGATTAATTTGACCATTTCAAAATAAAAAATTATGATCTCATTAAGCTGATTCATTTCCCCTTTTTATTTTACAACTTTCACCTCTAAGAGAGGACTATTAAGGTCCCCTCTAGTGGCCTCCATGAACTTCTCACGCCATTTATTTGCCAATTGTAGAACATAACAAGTCCATATCTAAGAGAAGATTGATTTAACCATTTTCATTAGCTTCTATTCCCAACCTAACAAAGTACATCAACAAATTTAGACCATATTATCTTCACTTCTAGGGGAGAATCTGTTTCTTACCTCTCGTGGCCTCAATGACCTTAACACATTGTTTTTGTCTTAGTCTTCAGATTATAATGCTTTAACATTTTGGAGGGAAGCTTTCTTAGTAGTGGCCTCATTATTTCACCAACAATAATGATACTAAAAAAAATTATTTCAATTGTATTAGCTTGGCACCTCTCCTACTTTGAGGAAGGATGGCTAATTATAACTCATACTGATCACTAGTGGATAATGTTTTAGCTAAACACACTTGTAGCTTTTTTTTTAAAGTTATTCACATACAAATTATGTTCTCCTTTTTCATTTTACTTTCTCTAATTTTAATGAAATATATTTTAAATCCAAGATAATCCAACTCAACTACTAAGAATTTATAGCAATAATTACCTATAAAATAAATATTCTCTTAAGTATTCATCTCAAGAAGTTTTAAATTTTTATTTTTTCATTATAGGACTATACTAATTTAATTTTTCTTACCCAAAAGGTAGTTTTCATGAAAAGAAAAAAAATTATTGTTAGACTTAATTTTGCTCCTAATTTTTTAAGGCAACAATTGTTAAATCATTATTGAATAATTTAAATGCTTTTATGAAATGCCACAAACGTATTTCCATGATGATGTTTTTTCAATGCAATCATCCTACATGATGATTTAATCACAACTCATTTGACATGATGATTCACTAATTAAATGTACAATTTCAAGTTCCTAATGCAAATTGTATTTAATTAAACATAAATAAATTTATTATTTGTAGAGAATAAAGAATTTAAAATGAAGAAATTTTAAGTTATTTGCAATGATTTAATAGTTTATATAGTGCAATATAATGTTTTCAAGTTATAATGCTGAATAAATTTAACACCTTTGAAGTGTGATCATTGTATTTTCATGTAAATCATTGTTCCACAAAAATAAGATGTAAAAGAAGATCTTGAAATTTACTATGTCATATGTTTTGCTAGGTGTGATTCTTGATGCATATTGTGGACTTCATCATGTATTGCATCAATATAAGAAATTCAATATGAAGAAGTTTTAAGAAAAAAGTCCCACACATATAAAATTCTATAAGTACTACTTTTTCAATAGGGAGACTTAAGTAGCATAATATTTCAACATTTGTAAGTTTATAATTTAACATAATGCTCAAGATCTATTTTGAAACTTCATCAACAAAAATCATTTTTCTCTCTACACACCAACCTATCCTGAGTGATCCTTTTCATCCTGTAAAACATAAATAAATATTTATTAAAGTAATTTTCGATAAAGCTAAAATAAATAAATAGCTATTTTTTATATATCATCTATGAACTTCTAATGGAGAAAAAATTTGGAGATTTCTTATTGTTTATGAATTCAAGCAATTAATCATGTTGGCTTGTATAGAAACATATACTCCTCTTGTCTCACAACTATAGCAAAACCTTTACTATTATCATTGCTTGGCTATGGATACTACGAAGAAAAAAATTATGTTAGAAAAGTTTCAAGCCAGTTACACTGTACTTTTTCTAATTGTCTGTGACTTAACACACTCAATAACAAATTTACATTTGTCTTTTAATTCCCATTACTTCGAGTGATGCTTTATTTAATAAGATTATCTCTTCATATTGATGATAGAAATATTTGATTGGAGCAAATAAACACTTTTTTCATCATACTCTTCTCAACCATCTACGATCAATCACAATCAATAAGACCATTTTATTTGTATAATTTTTTTCATTTGGTGTAAGGCATTTTTTCAATAAAATTTTTTGAAGCACATAAACAAAATAAAAAAAATTAATAGATTTAAGAATAAATAAAGAAATTTAAATATAATAACTATATATAACTTTGAATATATAATGAAATTGAAATCGATGTGTTGTACTTTATCCATTTATCAAATTTTTTTTTTTATGAACTTTCCCAATAATAAAGTAAAGCTATTCCTAAGACTAATTCTTATAATATTTATACCATAGTATAGGCCATCTAGATATAAGTTGAGCAATTATAAGAATTAAGAGACACTATTCCTCTTAAATAATTAAACTTAAATATGAGGTATGCTAAGTAACAAAATCATAATCAAACATCATTGATCTCATACCAACTATTTTACTCTATTGACATGTTATCTATTTTTGTTCATACTAACTATTTTACTCTATTGACATGAAGAAAATGGTGCCTTGAGATTCTATTTCTAGTAGCTACTAGTTCTTGTTGGATATGGTTGAATTACTTAGAAAATGAAATTAATATTACATGAATTTGATTTTTAGGTGAATGCAGTAGAAACTAGCCACATGGATGCTAGTGATATATTTGACATCAGCCTAAGCAAGGGACTGCTTTTAGAAATGATCAATAAATTGCCAGAGTTCAAGATCACATGCTTGGAGTTTGTAGACCAATGTGAAGAAGCTATTTCATGTGCCGTTTGTCTTCAGGTAATGTTATTTATATGTAATTTTTTTTTGTTAATACAAGTGTTTAGGCGTTATTTATGTAAATACATAAAATGTTGATGCTAAAGATTTAAGTGTTATGTATGTAAATATTAATTGTTTAGGCCTTACTTATGTAAATACGTAAAAATTGTGTGGCATGTATGCAAATGCCCCGTTTATAAGTTACATTAATGTGAACGAACTGTTATAATTAGGTTGATATATGGTTGGATTCATGTAGCATATTTTCTTCACTCAAAATTTTTTCCTACTGAAATTAGTTTGAAGCACAGTAATGGCGCATAGGAGTTGTAATTAATGAATTAAGTGTCTTAATTAACCCTAAGTTTGTTAACAGGATTTCAAGTGCGGAGACAGAGCAAGAAGGTTGCCAGCTTGTGGGCATTTCTATCACTTGCTTTGCATAGATACATGGCTTATAAGACATGGTTCCTGCCCTCTGTGTAGAAATGAAGTCTAGCCAAAGCCTACTACTTATTTCCTAAGCATTTCATATTTCTCAAATAATAAGAATACTAATATATATATATATATATATATATATATATATATATATATATATATATATATNTCATTGTAAAGAGGAATGATGCTTTCTTAAATTTGAACTATTCGTCACAAAACTTTTTTTTGTTGTAGTAAATTTAACTTTGTAGTTTTGAAATTAGTTTAGTAAACTTAGTTTTTTTAGTTACTTTTTTGTTAACATTCATTAAACTCATTTTAACTTATCTTTCTTACTTCATTTTTTATAGTTTGAATATTTTGATTTATGTTATTGTCATAACGATTTTCATCTTCCAAAATAAGACTTGATAGTAGTAGACTAGAATTAGCCTAAGAGATTTCTTACTGTGCTTTTCTGTGAGATCGATACTGGGGTTTTTAAAGAAAGTCCTATATTACTTGAAGTGATATGTGCACTTACGTAGAACCACTAGTGTGTGAATTATTTTATATATTTAATAACAATTTGATTTTGCACATTAATTACTTAATATAAATTGGGTCAAGTTTTTTGTCATATTTTTGAAAGCCAAATTACTGCATAAATTTCAGGACGGGTCAAGTTTTTGGCACTGTTACCGGGGATTTAAATTGACATAAAACATGCAGAAAAAACATCACACACTAAAGGCGTATCATCCATGCATGTAGCCCATTCTAAAATAAGCCCGAAGGCCATGCAGAAAAGTAAGGTACATGGAAGTTAAGAAAACAAAAATCTAGAATATTTTAATAATAAATTTTAATTAATCTTAATCTTTATTAGTAAGATTTTGTAAAAAGTTTAAAATTTTAAGGTCTTTAATCAGCTTAGATTATTTTTTGTTATTAATCCAGACAAACCAGCAAGCTAAGAAAGCGAAAAGGCTAGCACAATGCATGAAAATTAAGGCACACCAAACAAAATAATAAGAAGCCGGTGTTGCTGGGTTGCGATATATCAAATGAAAGCAGGAAAAGCGGTGGGACTTTGCATAAACTTGTCTAATCCTAGTTCTATATATGAATATAATTTTTTAATTAAAGTACGAGACATGAGCAACTGCTCCCGGTCCTTGTCACATGGCTCGGCTGTCATGCGCCTCAGAATCCGTGCCCACATCTTATTTCTGATACAAACTCAATCTTAGGGACTTTATCAAATACATGATAAAATAAAAAAAAAAGACTCAACCTGCAGAAAATGTTAGAACATGTTATATCATGCAACACATATGAGCAATGTCTAGCGGGAGGAGCTAAGCAGCACCGTAGAAAGGGGTTACTATATAAATATTATTTTGTTATTCCCTTTTGGTACCCTTGTGTGTGCATATTTTTGGCATGGCTCCCTGCAGGAGACTACTCTAATATACTGTCATGCATATCAAAATTAATGAACATGCAAACACACCAAAAACACACAAGGTGATGTCTGGCTAGGGCAACTAAACCAACAAAGAGCTATAACCAGAACATCGAAAAAAACTACATAGCATATTAGTCCATAACATAGCACACAATCTATCGAGAAGTGTCCTAACAAGAATCTAAGTGCAAGTTCAAGTTTTCGGTTACCATATGCCTTTGACGGGGTCGCTACACCGGCCCCGTCCTAAAGATATAAGGGACCTAATATTTGTCAACCAAAGAGTTTTAAAAGATTTAGCCTTACATATGACCTAACTAGCTAATTGTATAGTTTTAAAAAATACAACAATTTATTAAATGCAAACCCGCAAATGCAAGATGATATATGTTAGATCTCTTGGAACCTTTTTACAATCATACTAGTGTTGATCACAATGCAACAACTCACATTGCTCAATGAGATTTACTTGACAAACAATACTCATTAAAGCATCAACACATGGATTACTCGCCTAACGAGTCTAATTTGCTATCAAGATACACAAGGTGATACTCATTCAGTCATGCAACATAATATGATCAAGTGAGCATGCATACATTATGTACTCAATGGGTTCAGGGGGCTTTAGAGCGTGACGCGAATTGAGCGCACAACATAAATTTCTTATGGCATTCAAGTGTGATGCCATGAGAGATGAGGAGCTGTTATCAATTTAGGAGGATCACACACCGAAGGGCTGACATTATTAATCATTACACACCAAATATTCGCAAGTATTGAGCCACATACATATGACGATATACGTGTGAGGTAATACCAGTGTTTGTTGGCATCATTTTTTTTTATTTTTGATGTCATGTATGTCCAGGACGTCGATATTACTTAAGGAGGGCGTCCATGTCGTTAACGATTCAAATACAGGCTAAAAATACACAAATTATTATTTTGGATTGTTTGCTGAAAAAGTGGTCTGAACGACCTCGAACGACGAAACAGACCACGCGAGTGAGTCTGAAATGTCGATTCCGCTTAGGACAAACGCTCGTTGGACCACGGTTTCGCGTGCGGGCTAAAAATACGTGAATTTTTATTTTCGTCCCGATTGCTAAAATAAGTGGTACGAATTACCACAGACGAGGAAACGGTCCGTGCGGTCGCGCCCGGAGCGTCAAATTTACCTAGGGGAGAAGTTCATTTCACTGCAGTGACGTATTCGACGAAAGATGCAGAGAGATAATAATAATAATATTATTATTATTATTATTATNTTGTTGAGGGACTCAATATGTATATTTGTTTTCAAAAAATGTATATATGAAAGTCAATTGGTTTATAACAATAGTTGGTTCGTATATTATGGCAGGATGAGAGATATTAAAAAAAGGGAATATTTACATATATACCACTCAATTCCTATGTATTTACGTATCGATCCAACGCCTAAACTTCTATTTTTACATGCGTGCCACCTTACATATGTTTGAAAAGATGTACTTCAAAATTTAAAAGTTAAAATGGTGTCATTTTTGTTACATATGCCATGAAAGATTTGGGTGGTATAAATGCTAAAAGCAAAATTTAGGTGTCAGATATATAATTAAATAGGAATTGGGTGGTATGCATGTAAATGCCCCTTTTTTGGAAAAATTATTACATACGGATCGGGCACCGCACGCAGCTTGCGTGCGGTGTCCGATCCGGACGGTAAATCATCTGATTTACGGTCCTGATGTATTTCGGTGGGCCCCACCTAAAACTTTTTATTTTTTTTTAAAAGACGGAAATAATCCTGACCGTAGATCACCGTGATCTACGGCCAAGATCGAACACCGCATACAGAGATGCATGCGGTGTCCGCACGCAATAATCCCTCTTGTGTGCCCATTTTGAGGCAAAATCTAATAAACTTATTACTTTCGAAGAAATTTTTTTTATTTACAAATAATAATGACTGATTTACCAAATGTTTGCATGACCGTAGCCGCCAAGATTTGAGACATCAACTCTCGCTAAATCGATCTCAACCATCAGCTGATAGCCAGAGGATCAATCCTTACCGTCAGCACACCACAATCTCTTTGTTCAACATGTGTCATGCATGCCTTATAAATATCAAGTTAAAGATATAAAGAAAGTTACATGCATGCGTTTCATGCATTTCATGTGTCATGAATAGTAAATTTACGAGGCATTTACATAAACACCGTGAATATCTTATGTATTTACAAATCTGACACCTAAACTTTTATTTACTATTTATAGCACGCAAATCATTCATATCACGTTAAAATGCCACTTTTACTAACATATGGTTTGAAAATAAATTTTCTGCATTCTAACTAATCAATTTAGTTTTGTAGGTTCTGAACCAACATCAACGGTAATGAATATATTTTAACTCAATACATTTAAAAGGCTATTTGTCCCTTCTAACTCAATACATTGTAATATAATATAATTTAGGGGGGCATTCACATGCAAACCAGCCAATTCTTATGTATCTAAATATCTAAAACCTAAACTTTTATTTCCTTACATTTACACCAACCAAATCTTTCACATCATATTGTTGAGAAGTTTAGGGCAAAGAAATGCAATTCCAAAAGAAGCACACAAAGATTTAACGTGGTTCGACAATGATGCCTACGTCCTTTGGAGCAGAGCGACGGCTTTTCTTCAATTCAAAAAAAAAGTACAAAATACAGAATAATCCCTACTGTACCGTACCGCGGGTACGTTGCCCCCGCACCCCCAACCCACATAACGAAACTCCCCCGATTGGACAAATGCTTCCGCTCGCGAGCTCCGCTACGCTCGCTCGCTTCGCTCACTGCTTTCCGCTCCAGCATCTATCTCTTATCTAGTATATGAGCCACACCTAACATATATAACGAATTTTCTATTTTAACTTTTAAGAAATGCGCATGTAAAACAACATATATGAAAAAATTGAAGTTTTGTTGATGTTAGATATGTAAATTCATTAGAATTGAGTGGTATCCATGCATGCAATCTTCCCACGTTTTAATATAATTTCTTAGAGAAATATCATTATTTGGAAATACATTTTTATAAAATTTGGTTATACCTAATACAAAATAATCAAATTTATAAATGTGCATCATGATCTAGTTGACCAACTCAGCCAAATGATCATCTAATGTTCGTACATTACTTCATAATTAGGACTGTCAAAACGGCTCGTTGTTCGCGAACAGCTTCTGTTCGGCTCGTTAAAAAGCTCGCGTTCGGCTCGTTAATTTCGTTCGATAAGTTAACGAGTCAGACACGAACTAAGATGTGTTCGTTCGTGTTCGGCTCGTTTTGGCTCGAAATACTGCTCATCAAGTTTATATATATATTAGTATTTTAAAAACATCCAGTTGACTGCAAGACTACAAAGATTTATAATCAGTTAAAATATTGATTAAGAAAATAGAATAAAAATTATTAAACTAGATTCAAATGATGTTTTAAATATATAATAATATGTTTATCTTGCCCAAACCCTTATTGTCTTATGGTTACATGATTAGGGTTGTTAAAAGGACTCTTTGTTCGTGAACAGCTCGCTCAAACCCTTATTATTTTATGGCGACATGATTAGGGTTGTTCAAAGGACTCTTTGTTCGTGAACAGCTCGTGTTCGTTCAAACCTTTATTATCTTATGACTACATGATTATGGTTGTTAAAAAGACTCTTTGTTCGTGAACAGCTCGTGTTCGGCTCGTTAAGCAAACGAGCCGAACACGAACACACTTNCGAAATATAAACGAGCCGAACACAAGCTGAGCATGGCTCGCTTGAGTTCGGCTCGTTTACACCCCTATTCATAATATTCTTTGCCTTCTCATCTCCTGTATGATTTATGACTCAAGAAGTATATAAAAAGGTATTCCACAAATGTTAGTTTCAAATAGATTATATTTTTAGAATAAATTATAAAAAATTGAAGATATCTTCTTTATATTTAATAGCGTGTTATGAGCCCTCTTAATTATGTTAGTATTGGCGATTCGCACATCATTTGTGTTTGGGCCAATAAATCCAAATTAGTTGAGCATATCAAATATGATAATTTCAGTTTTGGCAGGTTAACCAAACAAAGACAACCTGGCTTTTATTATTATTATTTTTTAAACTGTATTTATGTTGAAATATTTGACTACATTATTTAATATATCAAATGTGCATTAATTCATTCAAATCAGACTTATTATACTCATGTTGATTATCAAGCAGCTAAAACATCAAACTACAATAATTATTTAAAAATAAATAAATAAATGAGCTAAGCAGCAAAAAATATTTAAGAAGATTAGATCAAAATTATACTATTTGATGAAAAAATGTTGATAATCCAAAATTTTAAAGAAAAATACAATAAAGCTGAAAAATGGGAACTCTGTTCTAAAAAAAAAAATCATGTTGATTGTTATGTATGACTCCTATACCATAAATGAGACTGATGCTGGAGTGGAGCGGAGCCCACGAGCGGAAGGATTTGTCCAATCGGGGGAGTTTCATTATGTGGGTTGGGGGTGCGGGGGCAACACCCCGCGGTTTGGTACATGAGTAATTTAAATAATTACATATTATATTATTTTTGTTTTATATATGTCCTGTCTGTAACCTAGGTGAGTTGAATCTTGTATTTTGTACTCTTTTCTGAATATTGAGAAGGAAGTCGCCACTCTGCTCCCGAGGATGTATGCATCTTTGCCGAACCTCGTAAATCTCTGTGCGGTCTTCTGGATTTGTGTCGATTCTTATTTTTCTTCGCCCAATTTGTTGGGTATACGTATTTCTCCTAAGGGGCCGTATATTCGCCAATGTGAGATTTGTTAGGTATTGCTCATAATACCAGAATTTGGAGTCTCTTGGATTTGAAGAGGACTCTCTCTTGGAATTTAGTGGGTTGGGGGGAGCGAGGGCGCAGCGGAAGCGTCGTGACCCAACCCACATTGGTGCATAAGAAACTCCATGATTTATTTTCTCTTAAAGGGTTGAATATTCGCCAAGGTGGAGATTTGTTAGACATATGTATATCTCCTAAGGTGGGTATATGTATTTCTCATAAGGGGGTGAATATTCGCCAAGGTGAAAATTTGTTGGGCATATGTATTTCTCCTAAGGGACTGGATAGCTCATATACCATAAATGAGGCAAATGCTAAAGCGGAGCCCACGAGCAGAGTGGAGCGGAACGATCTGTCCAATTGGGGAGTTTTATTATGTGAGTTAGGGGTGCGAGGGCAACACTCCGCGGTTTGGTACAAGAGTAATTTAAGTAATTATATATTGTACTGTAGGGTTATATATATGTCTTGTCTGTAACCCTAGGTGAGTTGAATCTTGTATTTTATACACTTTTCTGAATATTAAAAAGAAAGCCGCCACTCTGCTCCCGAGGATGTAGGCATCCTTGCCGAACCTCATAAATCTCTGTGTATTCTTCTGGATTTGTGTCGATTCCTGTTTTTCTTCTCCTTAATTTCTCAACACTAATCATGTAAATTTATGTAACTACATATTTATTATATCTGGAGAATTATGATTTGTTTTTTTTTTTTTGAGGAAAAATGAGGTCAATGCTCACTCATATTACCAAAAAATAAAAAAAATTCAACACCACAAAACTAGACATCATACAACACTACATCAGGATAACAATATAAAAAATTAATAGAATCAACCAAATAAAAATAAAAAAAACTAAAATACAATCATTACAGACTTCAAAAGTTAAACTTCAGTGTAGAAAGAAGAAGAAGCACCTTGCTACAATAAACATCCACATCAAACAAAGATCCAAAACAACAAAATCATTGTGGAACTAATGCCTAAACTTATATCACATACACCAAAACAACCACATCAATAACAAAAAAGAGAAATTTCCAGAAAGATTCTAGAGACTAAAGCATCCACAAAATAAACTTAAATAAGACTAAGAAAGTAAAAAGGACATAACAATAAAGCCCATAAAAAAAGAAGGAAAAACAAAAACTAATAACATCAAAGTCATAAAAAACAACAGATAAAAGAAAAGCAAATTGACCTCATATACTAACTTAAAAGAAAATATTAAATTTCCTTGCTAATATAAAAAAATATCAATGAAATATATTTAAGACATGGTTGAATTTTAATAGAATAGATGGATAAAATCATATCTCAATCTAAACACGACAAATCAACAAAGCAAGAGAGTACGCATCTGAACTTAACAAAAGAAGGAGAAATGATAACCAAACAATAACTAGCTCATGCAAAGCTACAGAGAAGTTAGCCAAAGCAACAACCAGTAGAAATAAACCATAATATCCATAAATAAACAAAAAACAAACAACAACAAAAACTACCAATAACTACTACACCAAAACAACAACAATAAAATCACAAATACAAAAAGCCACCAACTATAACTCCAAAAACATAAAAAAGTAGCAACAACCATACAACCTTCAACCTCCAAAAACCATGATAACACACACACACAAATCTTAGCAAATTACCCTCTGAAAATAACAACAAATACAAACAACAAAATCTCAAAGAAGTAGTTGACAAAAGAACCAATAAAAACTCTATAACAAAAAAAAAATTAGCAACCAATCAACCTTCAACAACAAAGAACCTAGACAACACCCAATAATAACCACAACAACAACATCAAAGGAGCAACTATGAGGAAAAAAGAGCACAAAAGAAGCCTACCCAACATAAGAATAAAAGGTAAAACAACAATATTAAAAAAAAAAACACTTATATTGAAATCCATGCCAAATAATCAAGAGAAAGACCAACAATATCCAAAAAAGAGCTCATAAACTTACTTGAAATGAAAATATTAAAAATCCATCCAAATATTATAAATATTTAAAAACCATTGGGTCAATGATATTTAAGATATGGTTGAATTTTAATAAATGGTTGAAAATTATCATAGCTTAACCTAATCTCATCAAAACAATAAATCAAGAGGACATTTGAACTTAATAGAAACCAAAATAAGCAAAAACAAAAAGAAACCAACAATCAAAAACCAACAAACATAAACCAAATAAAGACCAACTAAACAAAAAAGACAAACTCCCACAAAAGGAAACAAAAAAAATAAATATCTTTAATAAATGAAGAAATATTATCTCTAAACTTTCATCTTCTACTCTTCCGCTTTAGAATCTTGAAGATATTAAAAGTCATTCTTCCAAAAGTAGAAATACAATCATTAATAATTCTTTCATTCTTTCCCTCTAAATGACAGAAGTAGTAACATAAGCAACCAATAAATAAAATCTCTTACCAATTTTAGAAGAAAAAGAATCCACTTGAGATGAAATATATAAAAGGTTACCATTTAAAGGATGAAAATTCCAATAAGGAATACATCTTTTGACCAAATTATGGACAAAATTACATTCAAATAAAAGATGAATATGTTTCATTTTGATTAGAACATAAAATAAAAGAATAGTTATTTATAATATCTCTCCCAATCAAAACATCATAAATTAATTAAGACCATTAAGTAAAGTTTTTTAAATATTAATGTCATATCTGATAGAGTAACTTTTTAGCCAGACATGCTTATTTCAATTCACAACAGTAGAACTATCAAAATATAAACCATAAACTAGTGTATTTGTCTCGACCATTCAAAAGACAAGAAATGAAACCATTTTTAATTGTAATAGCAAGAATAGACTTTAAGCAAAAAACGAGAATATAACAAAATGAAGGAAAAATACTTAAATCAATATTAATAATATCGCCATCTCTAATAAAAGAAGTAGGATTAAACCAGATGAAAATGACATTACCAAATTTCTTGAAAAGAGAAGAACCATTTAACTAAGGAACCATTCAACCAAAGGTCCAAAAAGAAAAGAAGATCACTATTAGAACTAAACTGATATTGAAGACAATTCGTATTTCTAAATGCCACTTGACATAAATGCTTCCAAAAAGAGGAAGAACTATTTTTATGTCTAATCCCATAGGACCCATAATGATTAAAACATAAAGTAGCTAAAAGAGAAGACAAATTAGTGTCTCCTTATACTTTTGGATTTACATTAAATTCAACATATCAAGATAAGACAAATCAAGACCACTATATATCTTAGGCTTGGATGTATTAAGCTAACAAATGGTATGAGACTTTAATTAGAACCATCATAAAAAAGAAAATTTTGACATAAAGAAGAAACTTAAGAATAGAAATAGCACCAAACTAACCATTAAAATAACTCCAAATACTATGTTTTAAAAGAACAAATAAGATATTTATCTTTATTGGCAGTCAAATTAGTAGACGTGAAATAAATGAATTAAAATTTACAGATGCAAGGGTGACTTGTATGCCTGCAATTTAAAGTATGCTAAATAGAACAAGGCCTAATTATTTGTCCTCATTTGATTAGATTAATACCACATCAGTGTAACATGAATTAGTTTTTTTTCTCACGAACAAATAAAATATAATTTCTTAAATAAGAAAAGGAAGATTCACATACATACCACTCAATTTATATGTATTTACTTATCTAACACATAAACTTCAATTTGTTACATATATTCCATTTTACTTAGGCATATGAATGATGTTTTTTACGTTTCAAAAGATAAAAAAAGTGGCTTTTTTAATGTCATATGAAAGGTTTGGGTTGTTTGAATATAAAAATCAAAGTGTAGATGTTATAGATGTACCATGCATGTAAATGCCCTAATACAAAAAAATAAGATCAAGTAATCCAAGTGAAGCCTAGAGATTAGCCATTGTTAGAAAACAGTAAAAGGGCATTTATATAAATGCCACCCAATCCTTATGTATTTACATATTTAACATATAAGCTTTTTCTTTTTTATATGTTTATCATCCAAATCTTTTATTTCACATAAGAATATCATTATTTTAACTTTTAAATAGTTACATATTTATTTTCACGCATAAATAAGGTGGAATATTGTATATTAAAAATATGTCAACATGAATCTCAAGGCAAATATATGATTGTGGAGGGATGAATGAGTGATCGAACGTCTTTCTGACGACTGAAGGATTGGATACTAACAAAGAAGGTATTGAGGTCGGGCGATTGGAAGAATGCGGCGAACAATTTTCTATAGAACGACGATCGACTCAAAAGCCAATCAACGAGTTACTTAGTCCCGGACTGTGCACTAATTTAGCGTAGCGAGTAGTCGACAAACTTTTCATCGATCAAATATATTTGCAGCCTTATTATGCCCTAATGTTTTTGTGATTACAAAAAGGCCCCACTCAAACCTAATAATGAGGGAACTAACTAGTAATTTTATAATAACAATGACTTATTCCTATAAATAGGGGGTTGATGTCATGAATAAAGGTTAAACTCTTTTATTGTTCTCTTATGTGCTCTCTCTCTCTTTGTCTAACCACTTACTAGTAGAACGTTTTATACATTGGGTGTGTTTCCCTGTTTTTTTCGGATTTAACATCCTTTAAGGTGCAATTAGCGTGAAAACATGCAGTCAACAAGTAGAGGAACCCAACAACAACAACATGAAGAATCTAGTGAGAGGAATGTGGTGGAAGCAACATGCACTAAGGTGCTCATGGAAGAATTCGTCCAGCAAGCCTAGCAAGATTTGAGAACTCAGATCACCAACCAGATGTCAGGACAATTTGCGGAGGTACCAAGAGCCGTGGCTGCCTTGAGAGCAGTCTCAGTCCCGAGAGGAAACCCACCCCAATAAGGGGCAACTAAGCCCCCTTAAAACCACCAACAAACAATAGAGGAAGATTGATCAGCCTACAAGAGAAGCAACACGATGGTTTGTACCAAGACAATGCCGGATCTGCCCCTGTCCAGGAGAGGAACTCACTAGTGCAGACTGAGGTACATAAGCAGCCATAGAACACCTTCTCTCTACAAGTCTCGAGAGCTAAAATCTTGGAGAAGTTCAAGATGCTCGTCTTAGAATCATTCAAAGTACGACCAGATTTTAATGACCACCTCACATCATTCAAGTCGTCCATATGGTTGTTAAAATTTTTTGATGCCCTCAAGTGTAAGCTTTTCTTCATGGAGTTGAGATCAACCACATTAAGGTGGTTCGACGGGTTGCCCTTGGGGGTAATCACCTGTTTTGCGGATTTTGTAAGACTCTTTCTATTGTTGTTTGCCACTGCAATGAGGCCTAAGAAAAGTGCTTGATCCCTATGACAACTGAAACAGGGAGCTAACGAGAGCTTGCCATCTTTTTTTGCACACTTCTAGAGTGAAACACTGGACGTCTTGAAGCCCACCATGGCTGCGCTAACACAAGGAGTGAGGTCGGATAGGTTCTTTTTTGACCTCGAACTCGTAGAGCTTCTAAGCTTGATCGAGCTATTTGAAATGGCCACCAAGTATATTGTCTCCTATGAGAATGCCTTGAGCCCGCCAAATAGAGGCAATAGAAAAGACTGCCAAAAGACAACAGAGGAAAATCCAGAAAAAGTGCATGATCATCCAACCGCCCTCGCTATGAGGGTCAACCCGACAATCACTCCACCTAGTGTCTTGAGGATCAAAGGAAACAAACCAAGGCCCAAAAATAACGATCATCCCATCATTGTGAACACCCACGGTATAATCCCGGGATCCTCTGCGAAACTGCACTCAAGGTGGATGAATTTTGGAGTGGTGCTTGAAGTAATTCTTGGTGAATTTGAGAGCTCTATTTAAAGAGACTTCTGGAGATTTAAAGGAGAGTCTAGAGGGAGAAAGGGAGAGTTCTTTTAGAGAGAAGGAGAGCCTTCTTAGAGAGGAGAAAGTCTTCAAGGCTTGCTTAGATTTGGAGGAGAAGAGGAGACGTGAGAGATATCTTCTTCACTACAGTTCTAAGTGAGATTAGGTGAAATTGTAAAGAGAGTGAGTGATTCAAAGGAACTAAAAAGATTGTTTGGGAAGGAGTTTAAGATAAGTTGTGTATTTTGTTTATTTAACTTAGTCTTATTTTTTAAACTTATATTTATCTATAAATTCATGTGTTGTTGTTTCTTCCCCATGAGATCTGAGTAGTTTCCTTTGTCTTTCTCCCTACAATGAGGAATAATTATGTAAAGGAATGAAGTTTAGTAGAAATTCTTTTAATTCCATAAATTGTGATGATTCAAACTTTATGTGTAATTTACTTATTGATCTGACCAATTGAATTGTTAAAATTTATTGTGACACGTAGTGACCTGAAAGGGCTATGCTTTCCTCAATAAAGTAAGAATCACATTTTGTCTCATGGATGAGAATGTAGTCCATGGGGTTAAGTGCAAATAAATAAGAAAATAAGTTTTGATGGGTGTAGAATCGGAGGTTTTATAGTGACAAAATAAAATTTTCAATTTGGTTTAGATGTTTGGAAACTAAAGTGAGATTGCTAGCCTTCAGGTGACAGGTAAGTGAGAACTCTAGAGTGACAGCTAATATCTTCCCAACCTAACCAAGGGTTTATGGACTAAACTTTGGACAAGCCAATGTTCTTTATGCACTTGAGAGAAGGTAAAAAATCATTATGCTTCTATTTGACACAATACATTAATTATATTTAAAATTATTTGATTCTTACATTGATTATAAACTAATTGCAAGAAGAAGGATGTTTTATACAAATTTGAAATTTTCTATACATTGTTAGTTTAGAATTGCTTATTGGTAACTTTACATTTTAACATTTTTAGATTGTGTTGCATTTAAATTTTGCATTTACTTAGCATACTTAGAATTCCCTTTAATTCTGTAGAATGATATGTATACTTTCGTAGTAACCATAGTGTGTAAACCACTTTATTAACTTTATATATTATTTAATTCTGCACACTAGTCACTAAATAGATTTTGGGCTAAGCTTTTGGCCATATTTCAAAACTAAAATAATTGTGTAATTGCGGGTCAAATCAAGTTTTGGGTGTCGTTCCCGAGGATAGCAACAAAACCTTTTGACTTAGGAAAATATTTATTTTAATTGTAGAATTAACATAGGAAAACTGTTGTGTCGTTTATACACTTGCTTGTGTGTGTGTTTAAAAATAAAAATAATATATATANCCAAAAGTGAAGTCAACAGCGGGTCAAATCAAGTTTTTGGTGTTGTTCCCGGGGATAACAAAGAAACCTTTTGACTTAGGAAAATCTTTATTTTAATCATAGAATTAACATAGGAAAACTGTTGTGTCGTTTATACACTTGCTTGTNGTATGCATAGTACGAGATATGAAGGATTAGTGCCTTACAATTTTGAGTTAGAGTGAACTATTAGAAAAATTAGAAAAAAAAGAAACTTCACAATTTCCAAGAAATGACAAATACCTTACATAATAATTTAGAATATCAAATTGATGAGAATGTACAAAAATCATTAAGAGATTTTGCTAACCTTACGGTAAATGAAATTTATCGAAGTATATAAACTCCCGTCGTAGAAGCCAACATATTTGAATTAAAACCTACTATCATTCAGATGGTACAAAATAACCAGTTTGGGGGAACTCTATCTGAAGATCCTAACTTACATCTTGCAAGTTCTATAGAACTTTGTGCCACATTTCAGTATAATGGTGTCTTTAGCGATGCTGTTAGACTTATACTTTTTCCTTTTTCCTTAAGGGATAAAGCTAAAATTTGGTCGAACTCATTAGGACCTGGATCTATTAGAACATGGAGTGACCTACATAGAAATTGTTGGCTAAGTATTTTCTACCTTCAAAGACTGCTAAGCTTAAAATGATATTACAACTTTTTGCCAGTTTGAAGGGGGATCAATATACGAGGCTTGTGAACACTTTAAAGAACTTCTTAGAAAGTGTCTCACATCATTCTTTGCTCGATTTGTTAATAATTCAAACATTTTATAATGGGTTAGTAGGATCTCTTAGATCTATTATTGATGTTGACGCTGATAGTTCATTAATGTCAAAACCTTTTGATGAAACATATTCTTTAATTGAAGAAATGACTACAAAAAAATTTTAATGGCCTTCTGAAAGGGTAAATTCTAAAAGAATAGTCAGTGTTCATGATTCTGATGCTATTTCTATGTTAACATCTCAAGCAGCTACAATATCAAGTAAGCTAGATCAATTTGGATTGAATTTATCTCAAACACCTCCAGGGACTGAAGAAAATTCATTAGGACAAATGGTTGGTTTCAACATTCCTACATTTGAGACTTTATATGCAATCAACAATAAACCTAATAACTTATATTCTAACTATGACAACCCAGGTTGGAAAAACTACCCTAACTTTAACCAGAATAATAATTCTAGTGGAGCTAACCATCAAAAGGGAAACAATCAAGCAGACCCATTGGGAAACTAGAACAACCAGGGTAGTACTAACTATAAAATAACTTATCCTCCATGATTTAGCGGTAATTAAAAATTTAAGAAGCAGAAGTTGTTTATAGAAGAAATGGTGTTACATATGGGTAATCAATTACAAAGTTAAGGGGCAATAATTAGAAAAATAAAAAATTAACTGGGACAAATTGCCAATGCCTTCGGCAATAGGCCTGAATGAATTTTTCTTAGTAATACTAAAATTAATCCTGAATACTAGAACAAAGAGCATGTTAAAGTTGTTTAACTAAGAAGTAGAAGATAATTGGAGACAAACGTTCAAAAAGAGATTGAAGTTGAGAGAAGAGAAATTGTAAAGGCAGACAAAGATACTCCTCAAGACTTAAAAAAAACTATTTCTTTAATGATGATCAATTTAGAATGACCACCACCTTCATTTCCTCAGGACTTTGGAAATAGAAGTCAGATAAATAATTTTTAAGGTTTCAAGGAATATTAAAGAAGTTAAGTGTTAATATACCATTTGTTGAAGCTTTGGAACAAATGTCGGGCTATGCAAAATTTTTTAAGGATATTCTTAACAAGAAAAGGAAGTTTATAGACAATGAGACCATTGCTCTTAGTAAAGAGTGTAGCGCCATAATTTCAAAAAAAAAAAACATCCTAAAAAACTTTAAGATTCTGGTAGCTTTACTATTCCATGTGCAATAGAAGATAGATTTTACGGGAAAGCTTTATGCGATTTAGGGGCTAGCATTAATCTTATGCCTCTATCTATTTTTCAAAGGTTAGGCTTAGGAGAGATTTCTCTCACATCTGAAACTCTTTAGTTAGCTGATCGATCGATCACTCGCCCGAAGGGAATTATAGAAGATATGTTAGTGAAAGTGGATAAATTTATCTTTCTTATTGATTTCATTGTGCTAGATATGAAGGAAAATAATGAAATTCTAATCATTTTAGTGGGACCTTTCGTTACTACTGGAAGAGCTATGATAGATGTGTAAAAAAGAGAGTTAATCATGAGAGTCAATGATTAGGAAGTTACATTTAATATATCAAAATTGATGAAATATCCAGCAAAGGGAAGAGATGATGAATATTTTAGAATGAAACTTATCAATCAACTAAGTAATAGTCATTTTAAGGAATATTATGAAGAAAAAATGGAACAACAAGAATTAGATTACAAAGAAGATATTGATATGAAAGATAAAATAATTGAAAAGATAAATAAGGATACAAATTATGTTCAGGAAAATTTTGAGCAGTTAGACACAGGTGAAAACATTAAATCTTTCAGTCCTTCAATTAAAAAACCTTACGAACTAGAGATGAAGGTTCCGCCTATGCATTTAAAGTATGATTTTCTAGGAAACTCATCTTCATTACTCGTTATAATATCCTCAGACCTAACTGAAGGTCAAGAACAAAAATTAATGGAATATTTAAAAAAATTACAAGAAAGCTTTTGGATGGACGATAACTGATATTAAAGGTATGAGTCATTCCATTTGTATGCATCGAATTTTAATGGAAGAGAATCATAAGCTGAAGGCTGATCCTCAAAGGGAACTGAAACCAATAATGAAAGAAGTTGTAAAGAAAGAAATTATAAAGTAATTACATACTAAAGTTATTTATTTTATCTCGGACAGTGCTTGGGTTAGTCTGATCCACTGTGTTTCTAAGAAATGAGGAGTGACTGTATCTGTTAATGAAATGAATAAATTTATTCCAACGTAACAAGTCACTAGGCGACGAATCTGCATTGATTATAGCAAATTAAATCTCGTCACAAGGAAAGATCACTTTCCTTTATCTTTTCTAGATCAAATGTTAGACAGACTAATGGTGCAAAAATATTTCTGATTTTTGGATGGATATACCGGTTATCGCCAAATTTCTATATCTCTTTAGAATAAAGAAAAAATCATATTCACTAGTCCTTACGAGACTTTTATTTTTAGATGAATGCCCTTTGGATTATGTAATGCACCATCAACTTTTCAAAGATGCATGATGCCCATTTTTTGCAACTTAATTGAGAAAGAAAATGAAAATTTTATGAATGACTTTTAGTGTTTGATATTTCATTTGAGTCATATTTAAATCATTTAGAAAAAGTACTAAAACACTGTGAAGAGACAAACTTAGAATTTTAGAAAATGGTATAGAAGTAGATCCGACAAAAATTCAAGTTATTACTAAACTACATGTTCTTACTACAGTGAGAGGGGTTAGGAGTTAGGACATGCTGATTTCTACAAACGATACATTAGAGAACTTTCAAAAATCACAAAGCCTCTGTGCCAAATTTTATAAAAAGACGTTTTATTTGATTTTAATCAGGAGTACTTAAAGGCCTTTGAGTTGATGTGTGATGCGAGTGATTATGATATTAAGGTTGTTTAGAGACTAAACTCTAGATTAGCCAATGTTCTTTATGCACTCGAGAGAGGTAAATAATAATTATTCTCCTATTTGACACAATACATTAATTATTTTTAATATTTTTTGATTCGTACACTGATTATAAACTCATTGCAAGGGGAAAAATATTTTATACAAATTTGAACTTTTCTATACATTGTTAGTTTAGAATTGCTTAGCGGTAACTTTACATTTTAGCCTTTTTAGATTGTGTTGAACATTAAAAGACAACACTAAAAACAAAAAAAAAATGTCAGCTGTGCTCAGCTCTTGATTAAGTCATATATAAAATGTGAAGAATTGTACCAATTAGCTCCCCCAACTAATCATTGATTCATTTCCCACATGATCTTCTCTCCATAACTCCACGCCATTAATCTCCACAATTACAAACTCATACTCAGCCTTAAACTCTCCGCACAACAACAATGGGCAAATACGCCCTAGATAAGGAAGAGGAGGAAGAAGAGACTATCTCCTTCGCTAGCATGGCATGCCACGTGCCACCCTCGCCGGAAAGCAGCCGGAATCCTTCCCCTCCCGGTGACCCCTTCTTCGAGTTTCGCCCCTCGCCGGAACTCTCCATCCCCTCATCGCCCGCTGATCTCCTCTTCTCAGATGGTCTCCTTCTTCCCCGTTCTCTACCGCCGGAATCCACCGAGAGCAACCCCCGGAGATGCCTCAAAGAGACCACCGGCCACCGTGGAGGCAGTCGGAAGCTTACCATGTCGGCGTCCAAGAGGGTTTCCTTCAAACCGGTCACTATTACAAATTTAATCTAGAATCTCTTTTTTATCTTCTAAGGGTCTGTTTAAGACAGCCGCAGTTAACTGAATAATTTCATAAATGAAAAATTTTACTGATACAAAAATTAATTCATGGCGAAGCACATATGCAAGGAAAAAAAAAATCATGTATTCAAATATATTGTTTAATTTCTTATTTGTTGAACTGATATTTTATATTTCTTAAGGTTTTTAGATGTTTTGCTCCTCCTTTTATATAACATAACTAAATAATTAAATTTAATCATAAATATTTTTTCTCAAGTAATAATTCGTCGGATTCTTGAAATAGTGCCTAAAAAATTTACGTGAAATTGTATTCAGAGCATGCAAGTAAAAATGACTGATACTATAACACTGGCTATTACCTGTTCGGTTTTGAGTTGAGTCGGGATAAGCTTAAAATTAGCTAAAAAAATTCGATTTTAAATTTTGGCTTGCAGTTTGAATAGCTTATTTTAATTCGATCTTGATCCGAGTTAGAAATTAAAACAATTTTATAGCTATTAATGTTCTTCGAGTTGAATACACTAAATTCACAACCCCAATATTAGTTCAGTTAATTATCCAATTTCGAGCGGAGTTGGGCTTTGCTCGAGAAAATTACCCTCCAAAATTTTGACTCTAGCTCTGCTCATTTGTTTCAATCTTAACCAAAATTCAAAATAATTTTCAAACGATTAACAATCTTAGAGCTAAGTTCGCAGTCATAATTATGATTATGACANCGAACTATTAGAAAAATTAGAAAAAAAAAGAAACTTCACAATTTCCAAGAAATGACAAATATTTTACGTAATAATTTAGAAAATTAAATTGATGAGAATGTACAAAAACCTTTAAGAGATTTTGCTAACCCTACGATAAATGAAATTCATCGAAGTATACAAACTCCCATCATGGAAGCCAACACATTTGAATTAAAACCTATTATCATTCAGATGGTACAAAATAACCAGTTTGGGGGAACTCCATCTGAAGATCCTAACTTACATCTTGCAAGTTCTCTAGAACTTTATGACACATTTCAATATAACGGTGTCTTTAGTGATACTGTTAGACTTATACTTTTTTCTTTTCCTTTTTCATTAAGAGATAAAGCTAAAATTTGGTTGAACACATTAGAACCTGGATCTATTAGAACTTGGAGTGACCTAACATAGAAATTGTTGGCTAAGTATTTTCTACCTTCAAAGACCGCTAAACTTAAAAGTGATATTACAAATTTTTATCAGTTTGAAGGGGAATCAATATACAAGGCTTGTGAACACTTTAAAGAAATTCTTAAGAAGTGTCTCACATCATTATTTGCTCGATTCATTAATAATTCAAATATTTTATAATGGGTTAGTAGGACCTCTTAGATCTATTATTGATGTTGATGCTTGTAGTTCATTAATGTCAAAACCTTTTGATAAAACATATTCTTTAATTGAAGAAATGACTATAAACAATTTTTAATGGCATTCTGAAACGTTAAATCCTAAAAGAATAGTCCGTGTTCATAATTCTGATGCTATTTCTATGTTAACATCTCAAGCAGCTATAATATCAAGTAAGCTAGATCAATTTGGATTGAATTTATCTCAAACACCTTCAGGGACTGAAGAAAATTCATTAGGACAAATGGTTGGTTTCAACATTCCTACATTTGAGATTTTAAATGCAATTAACAATAAACCTAATAACTTCTATTCTAACTATGACAACCCAGGTTGGAAAAACTATCCTAACTTTAACCAGAATTATAATTCTAATGGAGCTAACTTTCAAAAGGGAAACAATCAAGCAAACCCATTGGGAAACTGAAACAACCAGGGTAGTACTAACTATAAAATAACTTATCCTCCATGATTTAGCAGTAACCAAAAACTTAAGAAGAAGAAGTTGTTTATAGAAGAAATGGTGTTACATATGGGTAATCAATTACAAAGTTAAGGGGCAATAATTAGAAAAATTAAAAATCAACTGGGACAAATTGCCAACGCCCTTGGCAATAGGCCTGAATGAATTCTTTTTAGTAATACTGGAATTAATCTTGAATACTAGAATAAAGATCAAGTTAAAGCTGTTCAACTAAGAAGTGGAAGATAATTGGAAACAAACGTTCAAAAAGAGATTGAATTTGAGAGGAGAAATTGTAAAGGCAAACAAAGATACTTCTCAAGACTTAGAAAAAAACTATTTCTTTAATGATGATCATCTTAGAATAACCACCACCTCCATTTCCTTAGGACTTCGACAATAGCAGTCAGATAAACAATTTTTAAGGTTTCAAGAAATATTAAAGAAGTTAAGTTTTAATATACCATTTGTTGAAGCTTTGGAATAAGTACCAGGCTATGTAAAACTTTTTAAGGATATTCTTAACAAGAAAATGAAGTTTATAGACAATGAGACCATTGCCCTTAGTAAAGAGTGTAGCGCCATAATTTAAAAAAAAACATCCTAAAAAACTTTAAGATTCTAGTAGCTTTACTATTTCATGCGTAATAGAAGATAGATTTTACGGGAAAGCTTTATGCAATTTAGGGGCTAGCATTAATCTTATGCTTCTATCTATTTTTTAAAGGTTAGGCTTAGGAGAGACTTCTCCCACATCTGAAACTCTTTAGTTAGCTGATCGATCGATTACTCACCCGATGGGAATTATAGATGATGTGTTAGTAAAAGTGGATAAATTTATCTTTCTTGTAGATTTCATTGTGTTAGATATGAAGAAAAATAAAGAAATTCTAATCATTTTAGTGAAACTTTTTCTTACTACTGGAAGAGCGATGATAGATGTGTAAAAAGGAGAGTTAACCATGAGAGTCAATAATTAGGAAATTGCATTTAATATATCAAAATTGATGAAATATCCAGCAAAGGGAAGAGATGATAAATGTTTCAAAATGAAACTTATCAATAATCTAAGTAATAGTGATTTTAAGGAATATTATGAAGAAAAATGGAACAATAAGAATTAGATTACGAAGAAGATACTGATATGAAAGATAAAATAATTGAAAAGATAAATGAGGATACAAATTATGTTCAGGAAAAATTTGAGCAGTTGGACACAGGTGAAAACATTAAATCTTTCAGTCCTTCAATTAAAAATCCTCTTGAACTAGAGATGAAGGTTCCACCTATGCATTTAAAGTATGATTTTCTAGGAAACTCATCTTCATTACTCGTTATAATATCCTCAGACCTAACTGAAAGTCAAGAACAAAAATTAATGGAATATTTTAAAAATTATAAGAAAGCTTTTGGATGGACGATAGCTGATATTAAAAGTATGAGTCATTCCATTTGTATGCATCGAATTTTAATGGAAGAGAATCATAAGCTGAAGACTGATCCTCAAAGGGAACTGAACTTAATAATGAAAGAAGTTGTAAAGAAAGAAATTATAAAGTAATCACATGCTAAAATTATTTATCTTATCTCGGACAATTCTTGGGTTAGTTTGATCCATTGTGTCTCTAAGAAATAAGGAGTGTCTGTATCTGTTAATGAAATGAATAAATTAATTCAAACTCAAGAAGTCATCAGGTGACAAATCTACATTGATTATAGCAAATTAAATCTCATCACAAGGAAAGATCACTTTCCTTTACCTTCTCTGGATCAAATGTTAGACAAACTAACAGTGCAAAAATATTTCTGATTTTTGAATGGATATACCAGTTATCACCAAATTTCTATATCTCTTTAGAATCAAGAAAAAATCATATTCACTAGTCCTTACGAGACTTTTACTTTTAGATGGATGCCCTTTGGATTATGCAATGCACCATCAACTTTTCAAAGATACATGATGCCCATTTTTTGCAACTTAATTGAGAAAGAAAATGAAAATTTTATGAGTGACTTTTAGTGTTTGATATTTCATTTGAGTCATATTTAAATCATTTTAAAAAAGTACTAAAACACTGTGAAGAGACAAGCTTAGAATTTTAGAAAATGGTGTGGAAGTAGATCCGATAAAAAATCAAGTTATTACTGAACTACATGTTCTTACTACAGTGAGAGGGGTTAGGGGTAGGACATGCTGATTTCTACAAGCGATACATTAGAGAATTTTCAAAAATCAGAAAGCCTCTGTGCCAAATTAAAAAAAAAAAATGCTTTATTTGATTTTAATCAGGAGTGCTTAAAGACCTTTAAATTGTTAAAAGAAAAATTAATCACTGCTCCAATTATTGTTTCACCCGATTGGGGGAAACTATTTGAGTTGATGTGTGATGCGAGTGATTATGCTATTAAGTATATTTAGAGACTAAACTCTAGATTAGCCGATGTTCTTTATGCACTCGAGAGAGGTAAAAAATAAGTATTCTCCTATTTTACACAATACTTTAATTATTTTTTAATACTATTTGATTCGTACACTGATTATAAACTCATTGCAAGGGGAAAAAATGTTTTATACAAATTTGAACTTTTCTATACATTGTTGGTTTAGAATTGCTTAGTGGTAACTTTACATTTTAACCCTTTTAGATTGTGTTGAACATTAAAAGACAACACTAAAAACAAAAAAAAATGTCAGCTGTGCTTAGCTCTTGATTAAGTCATATATAAAATGTGAAGAATTGTACCAATTAGCTCCCCCAACTAATCATTGATTCATTTCCCACATGATCTTCTCTCCATAACTCCACGCCATTAATCTCTACAATTACAAACTCATACTCAGCCTTAAACTCTCCGCCAACAACAATGGGCAAATACGCCCTAGATAAGGAAGAGGAGGAAGAAGAGACTATCTCCTTCGCAAGCATGGCATGCCACGTGCCACCCTCGCCGGAAAGCAGCCGGAATCCTTCCCCTCCCGGTGACCCCTTCTTCGAGTTTCGCCCCTCGCCGGAACTCTCCATCCCCTCTTCGCCTGCTGATCTCCTCTTCTCAGATGGTCTCCTTCTTCCCCGTTCTCTACCGCCGGAATCCGCTGAGAGCAACCCCCGGAGATGCCTCAAAGAGACCGCCGGCCACCATGGAGGCAGTCGGAAGCTTACCATGTCGGCGTCCAAGAGGGTTTCCTTCAAACCGGTCACTANTGAGAGCAACCCCCGGAGATGCCTCAAAGAGACCACCGGCCACCATGGAGGCAGTCGGAAGCTTACCATGTCGGCGTCCAAGAGGGTTTCCTTCAAACCGGTCACTANCGCTGATCTCCTCTTCTCAGATGGTCTCCTTCTTCCCCGTTCTCTACCGCCGGAATCCACCGAGAGCAACCCCCGGAGATGCCTCAAAGAGACCGCCGGCCACCGTGGAGGCAGTCGGAAGCTTACCATGTCGGCGTCCAAGAGGGTTTCCTTCAAACCGGTCACTATTACAAATTTAATCTAGAATCTCTTTTTTATCTTCTAAGGGTCTGTTTAAGACAGCCGCAGTTAACTGAATAATTTCATAAATGAAAAATTTTACTGATACAAAAATTAATTCATGGCGAAGCACATATGCAAGGAAAAAAAAAATCATGTATTCAAATATATTGTTTAATTTCTTATTTGTTGAACTGATATTTTATATTTCTTAAGGTTNATCTTTTTTATCTTCTAAGAGTCTGTTTAGGGTAGCTACAATTTATTTAGTTTATGCTGATAAACAGCTTATCTTGATAAATTATGATTAAAGTTAAGTCTATTTGCTCGCATAACTCATATTTATTTATTTTTTTTTTTGCGAAATATGACTAATAATTTCTCCATGAGATGAAATTGAGTTAATCAAAAGTTAATACTGAATAATTTCATAAATGAAAAATTTTACTGATACAAAAATTAGTTCATGGCGAAGCACATATGTAAGGAAGAAAAAATCATGTATTCAAATATATTGTTTAATTTCTTATTTGTTGAACTGATATTTTATATTTCTTAAGGTTATTAGATGTTATGCTCCTCCTTTTATATAACATAACTAAATAATTAAATTTAATCATAAATATTTTTTCTTAAGTAATAATTCGTCGGATTCTTGAAACAGTGCCTAAAAAATTCACGTGAAATTGTATTCAGAGCTTGCAAGTAAAAATGACTAATATTATAGCACGGGTTATTAACGGTTCGGTTTTGAGTTGGGTTGGGATAAGCTTAAAATTAACTAAAAAAATTTGATTTTAAATTTTGGCTCGTAGTTTGAATAGTTTATTTTAATTCGATCTTGATCCGAGTGAGGAATTAAAACAATTTTGTAGCTATTAATGTTCTTCGAGTTGAATACACTAAATTCACAACCCCAATATTAGTTCAGTTAATTATCCAATTTCGAGCGGAGTTGGGCTTTGCTCGATAAAAATACCATCCAAAATTTTGACTCAAGCTCTACTCATTTGTTCCGATCTCAACAAAAATTTAAAATAATTTTCAAACGATTAACAATCTTAGAGCTAAGTTCGCAGTCATAATTATGATTATGACAATCAATTAATCTAATTATAATATATTGAACGATAACTAAAAATTCTACTAATGATGCAGGTGGAGGAAGCATCGCCGCCGGCGATCACCGGAAGACCAATACCACAAGGCAGGAGTGGCAGCCGCCAAGTTCTCCCAGCGGCTCCGCCAGCAAAGAAGGAGGCGGAGCGGCGGCGCGGTATGTTGGGGTTCTTAAAGACGGCTTGCAGGGAGTGCCATGCTTTGGAACCTTCAAGCCAAGCGACGGAGATGAGGCCATTACAGGCTTACAGTGTTAGCAGTTATAATCATAATGGGAAGATGAATCGTATGGCTCCACCTTCCCTGATCAGCATCCCGCGAGGAAATTCGAAAAAATAGTAAGATAATTTTAAATCAACACCGAATATATAATTATCTGAATGTTATTTCCTAGTAAAGAAAAATATTTTTTGTTCTAATTTTTATTACTGTTTTGCAGTTTTTATGGTATTAAATATTATTTCATAGGTTTAATTAGTGCTTTATTGTTTATACTAGTGNCCCTTCCCTGATCAGCATCCCGCGAGGAAATTCGAAAAAATAGTAAGAATAATTAAATTAAATCATGTGCTTCTCATAAAGATAATTTAAGCGCAACATAATTATTCATAAATAATAAGATAATTTTAAATCAACACCGAATATATCATCATCTGAATGTTATCTCCTAGTAAAGAAAAATATTTGTTGTTCCAATTTTTATAGCTGTTTTGCAGTTTTTATGGTATTAAATATTATTTCATAGGTTTAATTAGTGCTTTATTGTTTATGCTAGTGTTGGATCCTAAATCATATTTTGTGAACACGTCCTGAGAGTTTGGGGATCGAGTGAAGGAGAAGAGAAGAGAAAGAGGGAGTATAACCCGTCAGGGGTTGCTTGTNTCTGAGAGTTTGGGGATCGAGTGAAGGAGAAGAGAAGAGAAAGAGGGAGTATAACCCGTCAGGGGTTGCTTGTNCCTGAGAGTTTAGGGATCGAGTGAAGGAGAAGAGAAGAGAAAGAGGGAGTATAACCCGTCAGGGGTTGCTTGTTGAAAGAGTGAGTGAAAGGTCCTTTATTCATATTTTTTTCCTCTTATCATAGAGGTATATTTGTAAAAGTACAGAAATGAGATAATGTTTATGGAAACTGCTATTAATGTAGTGGATATTCTCATCAATTGTATGGATTTTATATCATATTTTTATTACAATTTGAATCGATATTTGGTCGGCCGACTTGCCTGAATTCATCTGACTGAAGCGACCGACTGAATAAAGATTTCGTCCGACGCAGTAAAGGAGGGTCGATCGGTCAGTCACGATCCAGAATTCCTACCTGCGTCCCAGTCGGTCGGGACTGTTGGCGTGACATGCCGCTGGAATCTCAACGCAATCTATCAGTTTACTCTCGATTGCACAATAGCATATGGTAGGACACTTTGGTTATCTAACCATCACCTTGGTATTCCGAATGTTGTTTATACAACTAGCCAACTAATTTAATGAATCAATTTATTGCACTCATGTTATATTTATTTTTTATTATGAGAAGTTCAAGATTTTTTTTTTTCAAAAATGTTAAAATTAAGGGTAATGCTATTTTGTAATCAAGTTCTAATTAATCAAATATGGTACAAATTGTCCTCATTTTAAGCATGCCAATTGTGATTTATTTGACTAAGCCAATTTTGATAAGGAAATATTATTCTTCAACTGCCTTGAAAAATGTTCTGAACATTGTTGTGATTTCTAATATAAATATCGCATTTTCTATTATGAATTAATATTTTTCTTCATTCTGTCCTCTAATCAGAGATTATTAAATTACATCAATAGCTACGAATGCTCATATTTTAATTAATTTTTTGTTAGGATTATAATTATCACTAAATATCTAATTAGACAATAATAGCATCAATCTATTTGTTATGCATGTTTAAAATATTTATCTATCCATTTGTAATTTTCTAGAAATAAATAATGATTTTTCTTGTGTTTATTGGCTTGGACCCTTTCATTGCAAAGACATTTTGCCCTCCTGCACATATATATAATTATTTACTTATATTAGAAACAAATGTAAGTGGTCGAAGCATAGGGCAATTTTCTATTCAACAAAACTTTGGAGTTAGGCAACAGGCGGCGGCAGGCGGCAGTCCAAGTCAAAATAATATTGAAATAGTTCTTGTTTGTAGCGAAGATGAGTTTTTTAAAGTTGCTATTTATTTAAAATAAAATTTGGGCATATACATACATGTCACCAGTTGAATCTAAATTTATCTGGGAGCACGCCTAATTATCTGGGAGCACGCCTAAGGAGTAGAACATAAAACTGGAGAGAGAGAATGAGAAAAAGAGAGTAGAGTGAACCGTAACGAACAGTAGAATGAGAAGAATGTTTAACCTTTTATTCATGAAAGGGTCCTCTATTTATAGACAAAGGGTGTACAATATGTATAGTTACATGCATACTCCTGCTTTGATGGGGTGTTACATGGTATTTTGAGCATTTACATAAATGAGCTTATGACTCGACTACCCTATTGTTCGGTCTGTTGAGATTAACTGGGCTTGGATCGATAAGGCTTGTTCATTTGACTAAGTTGGTTGTGGGCTACCGATCAGCTCCTACTGATCTTTGATTATCCGAGCTTGGTTGGGTCGGCTGCTTTGCTACAGCTATTAACTATCTAACTCTAGATAAGGAGCTCCTATCCAGGATAAGAATAGGGTGTGGGCAGATGGTGAATCATCTTAATTTGACATGTTGCTCGTTTCTTGACAAAAGATCCTTCATTCATGGAGTCTGTCATGGTATACCTTTTTCCTCCTTATGAGGAGTCTCGGTGGCACTTATGTGACAGTTTGCGATGCTAAAGCAAGAGTTGAGCTGTTGTTTTGCATGAGCTTAATAGATTTTGGTCATTGTCTCGAAGAGTCTTCGTCCAGTCAGCTTTAGTTCACGATCGAAAGGATCTGCACTTAATCAGTTGAATCCTTTGATCTTCGTGATAAAACTTTTGGTCATCTTTATGCGTGTCATCCCTGACCTTATTTTCGTTTCCCTTAGTCTGTTGGATTTTCTCGAGATTTATGTTGGCGAATTATTTATGTACATATTTTACTTCCACGATTCTTTTGCTTCTCAAAAGTGATAGTTGTGATAAGAATAAGAGAATTAAAAGCAAAAAATATATTCATTTATTTTATAACTAGTACTTTAATAATTGACTTCTTTGGCCCATAACTTCTATAAATAAGGTGTGGTTGGCGCCTTTGTTATTTGCATTTGCTTTCGAATTTGTGCCTCTCAGTCGACTAGCTTTAAAACTCAAGAATGTTCTTAATGAGATTGGTAAAAAGCCCGTGCAGGATGTACCTCCCATGGAGATAATGATGAAAGCCTTCAAGTTATCTGTGTCGAATCCCTGCCCTGAGAAGGAGCCAAAAAGAAAGAAATAACCAAAATTAGGGAGCCGATCGGAAGGTGAGAGGAGGCTAAGGAGAACAAAGAGGCCAGAAGGAGGGAGAAGGCCCAAGGTTGAAAAGAAGCTTGGGGGCTCTAAGAGGCCATATGATGGAAGTTGAACAGAGAGAGAAAGGTGACCTAAGAAACTCACTCAAACGCAGAAGCCAGTAGAGGTTCCAGGGGACGGGGTTACATTGTTCGACTCACTTACACTTCAATAGAAAGAAGGGGGAGACAAGTTGGGTGACCTGACTGCTGGTGCATCGACGGGTCTGTTACTAAGGCTCACAGTTAACTGATCAAAAAATCAACCTAGAGAGTTAAAGGAGCTCAATAGCCAAAGGACTGGGGGGGTGTATGGTTCTTTTTTTGGTATGCGGGAGCAGCACTATAGACATCTCGCTACTAGCTGGTGTGAGCTTCTCATCATTTCAGTGGTCTAAGATGGATTGACTTCATGGTATGAGGATACTTGATCTTTGTGTTTAGAAAAAAAAAAATCATTTATGTTGTTAACGTTTATTTGTTGGTGTAGATGAGGCGGTCTGGTCATTAATTTGTCATTAACAAGTGCTAACTGAGACCGCTTTTCTAGAGTACCCGAGGAAACTCCAGCTTTGATGCAAAACTGAGGAAATATGATCGACCTCCAAACTGATCCCCTAGAAGACCCTAAAAAGAAAACCGATGATTGGTGGAGGTTACTAACATCATTAGATCATCACTTGGAGAAAAATTAGGATTCCTATACCCGGGTTGTCAGGCTGCAGTGAGAGGTTGAAATAAAGAAGCTTTGTGAGGAACTTAAAATCCGGTGGACCTTGCAACTCCTTGGGTGTAGATGACTGATGTTCAAGGGACTTGCTAAGTTCTTCAAATCCAGGCTCAAACATATAGTATATATAGCTTTATGTTCAAGAGTAGAGTGTTGTATAAAAAGTTACTTTGGTGAGGGATTGTCTCGGCTAAAGCGGTCGAGAACCACTTATAAAATTTTTTTTGACTTAATAAAATTCCACTTTTATAAATTTTTGAAATTTTAATTTTAATAATTATTTTATCTTGAATTCTATGTTGATGTGACTCAAATTTTTGAAATTGAGGTACAACTCTTTTGCAAAGCTTTAGCTTCCTCTGTTACCGTATATATAAGAACCGAGGGTTTGACTCTTCCGAGCTTTCTGATTTTTCTTTACACCCTTTGTTTGTTTTTCTTCTTTCGCCCTTGTTTTTTTAGATGACTAGCAAGTATTTGTCCCAATTCATTCGGTCTTTTTTCATGACTGAGAGATCCACCATTTCTTCAAGCAATGTTGCTCTGCTTTAGGACACTTGTCTTTTTGATGATGATACCATATGGAAGCCATTGGTCCGGATGATCAGGCTACCAAAGTTTTTGGTAGTGATCTCATTTTCAACAAAGACCATTTCCAGTGAGTCTCCAATTGTCATTTTGCAAGTTGTGGTTGACCGTGAAGCACTATAATGTGATTCTATCACAAATCAAGCTCCATTAAAAAAGCCACATAATAATATATGATTTACTATCGATGAAGAGAGATCCCCTGGTCGTAGGAGCTTCTCTTACATGCACTCATTATGTATCAAGCTAGTTGCTACATAGTTTTTGGGTTGACCAAAAAGTTCCACATGTTGATAGTTGAAAGCAAAATAAAGGACTAAAAACATTGTTTTTTTATCGGGTCAACTAAAGACTGAGGGATTTTGACCCATCCTTCAACGGAGCGTATAAGAAGAAGATTGTGACTCCCCAGATCCAAGGTGTGGCTTTGTCTATTGAGTTGAGGCATATGTTTGTCCTCCAATACACCACCAAGGTAATGGTGAATAGGGTTTTGAACCCAGAGAAGTTCAGCACAATGGTTGCAAAGGCAGAGAGGCGTTAGACACGTAGGAGGAGAAGTAGTGGATTGAGATAATTTTCTACCTTTCTCAAAAGAAGATGTGAAATAAGGTAGTTCTACTAAAAGCTATTGGTGATGTGACGGAGGATGAGTTAATGGTCTGCACTGTTAGCAAGTTCCCATGTTTGGAGATGACTGAGGAGTTCTTCAATGTTCAGGCTCAACATCTCAAGCTCTGCACAAAACTAGCGTTCGACTAGTTTGTGTGGGTCGGATTGGTCAACCTGACATGGAGGAATTCACCATGCTCTTCTCAAATCCAACATCAATAGTAAGAACGAGATATGAATCCGAAGAGAAACACCTAGAAGATGGAGGTTTGTCTAATGTGTAATTTGGCTTCAAAGGTTATTCTACTTAAAAAATTTTTTAATTTAATTACAATTTAAAACTAGTAAAGCATATGGATTTTTTTATAAAGGAAAGGACTTTAGAAATGATTGATATATTAAAAGAAGTGTGAAAATTTACCAACTTTTTACCGTTGCCTCATTTTTACCTTTCTTATAATGTGTTGGTGATGGTTGATTGCTCGTATCTTAGGAGAGAATTTTCGATTGTATTTGATGTTTTTATTGCAAGTCTTAGATTGCCCTATCTATTTTGCTCTGTTGGATGTTCAACTCCAGTGACAGTAACTGCTGAGACTTACTTCTAGAGTGAGTTTCTTTGTACTCTTTGCAGAGCTTGTTGCCACAAGGTAGAGAACCACCTATGGAGCTTTGATGATTTTGATTTTAGAGAAGTTTTTAATTCGTGGGCATTAAGGGTTAGTTTTTTTAGTTAAATGTTCATCAATGATCTAGTGTCATTGTCTACCATTTTAAGCAATTTCTACTGATTGGATGGCTCAAAGTTGTTGTTGGTCATTTTAAACATCTTTTACCAATCAGTTGAATTACATTGTTGTTAGTTTTTTGGGGTATTGATGCCCGACTCAAGTCTTATACTTCCCGAGTCTTGACTGTTTGACTAAAGAAAAATCTTTGAGATCATATATACTCACGTCTGGGGGACTCCCTTACCAGTGCAAGTCTTGAGTTTGTAGGCTTTAGAAGCAACCCTTTGGTTGACAATGAATGAGCTGGTTTAGGTCTGTTCTGGCTTGCCGACTGACTATCCATGAGAAGTTGGATTGACCTTCTTTAGTACCAGGTCCCTGATGACTAAAGTATTCTCTAATACGTATTTATTTTAGTAGTAGGTCCTCCTCTTAACTTCATTCCACCAAAGGGCTAGGTTGGTGTGGTTCTCTTCTACCAAATTGAGCACAAACATTGCTCTTTCAACGTTTTCCTTCTCCCAGTTGACCATATCTTCATCATCAGATGTTGAGGCTATCACTACCTTTTGGTTGTGGTGATTATATTTGACTGACAACATCACTTCCATTCCATGTGACAACATAAAGGGAGTTTTCTAATTCGATGTATATAGTGTCATTTAGCCAGCCCAGAGGATTTAAGGAAGGATATAAACCCAATTCCCTTGCTTCTTCAAATTTTTCCTTAGCCGATTTTAAATGATATTGTTTGCAACATTTGCTTGCTCATTAGTCTGAGGGTGATGTACCAATGCAAACTTCAGACTTTTCCAATGACTTTGGTAGAAATCTTTCACTCTTTGGAAAATAACCAATGTCATGTTGTTGATAATGATGACCAAAAACTTATATCAACAGATGAGGTCTGTTCAGATGAAGTTTCAACTGACTTCCATAGTAATTCAACTAGCATCTTCATCTCGATCCATTTTGACAAGTAATTAATGATGAACAGAAGGAACTTGTGTTGGTTCTTTGGTGGAGGAATGACTCGAGGATGTCCAGTCCATAGATGGTAAAAGGCCAAGGGCTAGCAATTGGTTGTAATCTATAGGCTGACTGGTGTTACAATGGCACGTGGCCTTGACATTGCTTGCAACTTCTAAAAAAATCATTCGCGCCCTTCATTAGTGTAAGCCAAACGTATTCTTATTATTGGACTCTATGTGCCAAGATTTTTCCTCCAGAGTGACTCTCACACTCCCCAAAGTGTATTTTCTAGAGGTCATTCATTGTCTCATTTTCTCTTAATAAACGAAGTGGCTGAATTTTAGAATAGTTTCCCTATTATTAGCTGGTATTGAGCCACTTTGCATTTGAATCTTCTAAGGTCGATGAATTTTTCAACAATATTTATAGTTTTTAAGTAGTGGGATTAGGGATCCATACAATGTTTTACTCCTTCAATTTCTATCTTTAATGCTTCAGGCTCTTAAACTATGGGCGGTGTAGTCTTTGAGGTGTTTCCTCCCCCAAGAGAAAGCAATTAAACATAAGATCAACTATTTGATTATTCTCCCTAACCATATATTTAATATTGAATTTAACAAACATCTAAATCTCATTTTAATTTTGTTAAGGTATTTAGCCATCATTTTATCCTTGGATTCAAATTCTCCATTCACCAGATTTTCATTAGATTTGAATCTAACTTCACATTAGGATGTCAAGCACCCATTTCATAAGCTAAGCACATGTCAAGAATTAGAGCCTCATACTCTACCTAGTTGTATTTAATTTCAAATTATATTGCAATCAAGTGGTGGAGATGCTCTCTGATTGGACGGCTCAGACCAAGCCCAATCTTCCCCCTGCGTTTAGTTAAAGGCTCCATCTATATAAAAACCCAAGTTTAGATATTAGTAATGGTCACTAGCTTTAGCTCACATGACTTAGAAAGTTCACCAAAAAGTCGGGTACTACTTGCGCCTTGATTGTGGTTCGGGGGACGTAGAAGATGTCAAACTCACTAAGATCTACCACCCACTTGAGGAGTTAATTGGAATGCTCTGGCTGAGTGAGAATGGATTTCAGTGGGTGGTCAATGTGACTTGGATCAGATGCCTCTGTTAGTAGGTCCAGAGCCTCCGAGTGGAAAAAATTAGAGCAAAAGTTAGGTTTTCTAAAATCAACTACTAATATTGACGCCTATAAGAACTCAACTTGGGTAGTAGACTAAGAATTTCTTTCTTAACTTATCTCAAATAAGAGCTAATGGACTCAAGACAGACTCCAAAGTACAGAGAGATTTATTTATTTAATTTTGGACTTTGGAGTAGTGGCGACAATGTCAAGGAATGTTTTAGCTTTTAAACGCTTTGTTGCACTCTACCGACCATCAAAGTTATTTGCTTTCCTTAGCATTTTGAAGAATGATTCACCCTTGTCACTCGACTTGGAGATGATCAAACTTAAACATTTAATCCGACTGGTTAGCTTATATACTTTTTTCATGTTTTGAGGGGAAGACATGTTCAACAATGCCTATTCTTTCTTTGGAACAGCCTTTATGCATTAGGGGGTTTGGAGGAAGCCAAGAATTCTATCTATTGACTTCCCGAAGGTACATTTTAGTGGATTAACCTCATGTATTTTTTTTTGAGTTTTGAATGTTTGGCTTGAGTTATTTATGTGTTATATGATTGACTCATTTTTAACTAGTACACCATCCACATACACCTCAATATATTTACCCTTTTATTTAGAAAATATTATATCCATGAGCCGTCGATAAGTTTCCATAGTACTATTAAGCCCAATGGGCAATACATTGTAATAATGCACCCCTCACTCATGATAAATGCCATCTTCTGTAGATCACCTAGGTGGATTTTGATTTGGTGGTAGTCTAAAAAAGTGTCCAAGAAGCTCACCACTGAATGGTCAATTGTTAAATCCACAAACATGCTGATCCTCAAGGAGGGTAGCTGTCCTTATGGTACTAGTGTTCAAGTTGTTGAAATTCATGCATATCCTCAACTTGTCATTTGTCTTTTGCACTATCACCACATTAGAGACCCACATTAAGTATTAAACCACTCAGACAAAGTTGGCATCTTTAAGCTTCTTCATCTCCTTTCAAATTAGTCAGGTTAGAGTCATCACTAAAGACTTTATCTTTTGCTTTATTGGTCCGGTAACTGGATTAACGTACAGTTGGTGTCATGCGACATCGAGCGGTATCCTCAACACCTATGCTGTTGACCAAGCAAAGAAATCCCGATCCTCTTGAAGGTTTTTGATCATAAAGTCTTTAGACCATGCATGCAAATTCTAACTTATTAGAAAAGATTTATTGGACTCTGCGTCGGCTGCAGGGCTTTCAAGAGTGGTCTCGCTAGTCTCGAGACATCTTTCATGTTGTTATTGGAGATCGAGCAGCTTTTATTCCATGCTTCTGACTGCTCAGAGATAGCAGGTCCAAGATTTCTTTAGATTTCCCTGAACGGTGATGATTTCTCATTCACCAAAAAAAATCACCAACATGTTGTATATCAAGACCACAGTTTTATATTTGTTCAGTAGAGGCCGACTGAAGATGACATTGTGTATTGTGAGTGAATGTACCACCAAGAAATCCTCTATGTTGGCGAGTTTCTTTTCATCTTCTCTCCAAGTAAGTGATGAAATTACTCCCAGGGCCTCCTTCCTTTTTTAGATAAATTATAAAGCAGACCAGCTGGTTGAGAGGTTAATTTTGTCATACACTGACTTAAAAATGATGTTCATAGAGTTTCCAGTTTCGAGCATAATACTAACTATCTGGCAGTTTTCTATCATCACTGTGATAATTTTAATATCATTGCAAGTATTCCCCCTTGGCAGTTAGACTGCATCGGTGAAAGTTATAAATTGACGGGCGCTGCGCTTGGGAGAAAAAGTTGTTGCACACCGTTTTCCCATATAGAGTCTTTTCTAACTGGCTCATTGTGATAAATCTCCTCCTCCTCCAAAAATAGTTGTCACTGTCCCAACAATGTAGATCACATTTGCTTGGATGAGCTTATTTAGTATTTCTTTAATTGGAGCCTTCTCCTACCTTTTGGTCCCTATTTGTGGTGCCACAAATTTGTTATGCTTTCTAGCTCTATTTAACTCCTTTACCCAGCTCCAAATGTATCTACATTCTTTCCTACCGTGGACATTGTCTTTTTGGTAGACACAGTACTTTGTATCTCAGAGAAAAGCCCCAGTTCTTATCAGTAATGCCTTCTTAAAGTACTCATTATTTTGAATGACTTCCACTAGATCTGCCATCAAGGCTCTCAATAGAGTGGCCTTCGGGATCTCATGATCATTCAAAGATCACTCATACTAACAACTTGGCCGTTGATCAGAGTATCAAGCCTAACCTCAATAGTGGCTTGTTTCCCTCCTCCCGGATGTCCCAGGTTGACTGATGATTTCATACCATAATTGAGTGGAACGATGCGGGTCTTTTCTTGATCTCCATCTTTCATCTATGAGGGGCCTCTTATGTAGACAATGGTGGTCTGACTGACTGAAGTAGGGTAAGAGTTGTACTCTATGGCCAAAATATGATTGTTGGCTAGGTCCAAAAGTTTGGCGAAGGTTTTTGGTTACTTGAGTCCCAAAGCATAACTAAAGGTTCCCTCCTTTAGCTTTTGAGCTAGGGCAGGGTGTGCTACAACGGGTTCTAAACCTTGCACCTCCAACATCTCCTTTTTGAACTACATCATGAATGACTCGAGTCTCTCTTGTTTCTCTTGTCTGATCTGTAATAGAGCTTATGAACTCATTTGTAGCTTATGGGCACTGACAAACTGTGCCACAAACATCCTCTTAGAAACAATGAAGGAAGTAATTTTTCAAGATGGGAGTCCATTAAACCACCTATGGGCCAACTCTCTCAATGTGTTGAAAAACAAGCAACACTTTAGGGTGTCAATAATCCTCAACACGTACAGTCTAATAAAAAAAGGCAATATGGTGGACCAGATTAGTTTAGCCTTTGTAATATTCCAACGATGCTACCTTGAACTTCTATGGTGGTTCAATAGTAGAAATTTGCTGAGAGAATACATTTTCAAATAAGAGGGGGTCTCAGTATGCCTAAACTATTGTCTGCCCATCGATGTTAAAATGACACAGTCTTGGTACTAGGAATCTTATGCTCTTTCTGAGCTCCAGATCATCCTTTGATTGTTGGGCGCCGACTCTTCCTTCCGAGAGTTCTGCTCGTGGGGGCTTTGTTCTTTTACCCTTAGCATGGCTTTTCAGATAGTCTCTATCATTTAATCCAGCATCTGATCCATCAATTTTAGGATTGCTGTTGCATAAAATCCCTTCTAAACTCAATGTCAGTAATATCTATTTGGTAGGCTTCTTCTTTTTGTTGTGCATCTCTTCTTATTAATGGCATTCTCCACAATCACAACACCTTTTAGGAAGCTAAATCTGAATCTATCTTGGAGTCACACCCATGGAATAAAGCATAAAAGAGGAGAGATAGATAAGAAGTGAGTAGAGTGCATGGTAATGAACAACAGAATGAGGGGAATGTGCAAGCTTTTATTCATGGAAGGGTCCCCTATTTATTGAAAAATGGGGTACAATATATATAATTACATGCTTACACCTTCTTTAATGGGGTGTTAGTATGTCCCTTATTTTGAGTATTTACATAAATGAGCCTATGACTTGGCTTCTTTATCATTCAGTCTGTTGAGATTAACGAATCTTGGTTCTGCAAGGCTTGTTCGCCTGACTATGTTGAGTTGTGTGTTGTCGATCAACTCCTGTTGATCTTCGGTCGTCTAGTCTTGTCTCTATCAGCTTGAGTTTATTGGTCGACTGTTTTGGTTTGGTTGTTAACTATCGACCATTGATGAGGAGCTCCCATTGCTAGGATGAGACTAGGCATGCAGACAAAGGGTGAATTACCATAATCTGACAGGTAGCTCATCGATTGATAAAAGATTTTTTTGGGTGTTCTTGGAGTATATTATGGAAAAACCTTCGACCTCTAGATAAAGAGTGTAAGAGGCTCTTATGAGGTGGCTGGGGATGTTGAGGCAAGATTTGGGCTCTTGCTTTCTCTCAGCTTGATAGATTTTGGTCGTTTGCAATGGAGTACTTTTTGTGGGCCATCTCTAGCTATACTCATATATCTTAGCCTATTGAATTTTCTGCAGGTTCGTCCTAACGCATTTTAGATGTACACCACCCAATTCTGAGGTATTCACATATCTTGCATATAAACTTTATTATCATATTTATAACAACCAAAATTTTTCTTGTCATATAGAAAATACCACTATTTTAATTTCTAGAAAGTAAAATGCACCTTTTTATACATGATTTATACGTACAAAAAATTAAAATTTTGATGTCTGATATGTAAATACATTGGAATTTTTGTGGTAAGTAACAGTTTAATAGGGCCGAGCTGTTCTCGAGAATATAATTTTAATTAATCTCCATGAACTCCAAGATATCTCAGATCAATAATTAGTTAGGAGAAGAAGCTATTGGATTGCTTTAAAATGAGTGCAATATATATTGCATATGTATTATAATCCTATTAAAATAAATTCATGGCCTAATGATTCATTTTTTTTTCGTTTTCTTTTCAAAGAAACATTGTATAACGTTTTCTTTTACTCGCATTTAGAAAAAGAAGCCAAACTGGATGGAAGATAGTTATCATGAAGAAGATAAAGACAATTGGGCCAGAATTAAGGCCCAACGTTAAACATACCAGCCCGAGCATTTGGTTAAAGCCTTTCTGCTAGTGAACATTACTGGGCTCTATTAAGCTTGAGAAAACCTTAGTTAGGCTCGAGATTCGACTAATGTTGTAGCAACTTTATTGTGCTGAATAAATTAAAATAATAATTCTCATATCAAAAATGAGCATCACCATTGCTTGTGCCCCTTCTTATGCCCCTTCTTATGTTGTGGAGTCAAGAAAAAATAAACATGCAAACTGATAAATTAGAAGCATACACGCATACTGGTTTTTTATCGAATATAACCAGTCTCAAATCACAGCTCGAGTCATTTGGATAATGTAATCATTTTATCTGATTATCTATTGGGTGTGTAATTAGTAAGACATGTGAGGTTACAAAAAGTATACGCGCCCCCTTTTAAAATCTTAGTACGTCCTTACATGTTAATAACCCCTTATTTGATGTTTTCACTAGTAAATATTCAAGTTGTGCTCCCTTCAAATAATTAAATGAATTTATATGCTCCTCTTAAACAATATTTTTATAAACTTTAGTCACACTTCTAGAAATAAAGCGTTCAAAAATCATTTCTTTAGTCAAATATGTTTTAAAAACTATTGAACCTAGATTTATCCTCGGATCACACAAGAAATTAAATTTGCACAAGAAAAGAGCAAGATTACATGAGAGAAAAGACAAAAAAGCATTGGGTATTTGATAGAATTTTTTAATAGAAGAAAGAAAAAGTAGAGAGACAGAGTCGCTCACTTGTTGCATTGTACCCTTTATTTATAGGGATTGACATTTCATAAAAGGACGCATCCTGTCACTTCAGAAGAATTTAGCCAAATTTTCTAGGTGGTATCCCATATAGTTTCAATTCAAACGCTTGCATCTAATGATATGTTATTTGAGGGACTTGATCCTTGTAGAACATTGGGTGCCCCTTGTAGAACATTGGGTGCCTCTTGTAGAACATTGGTAAAGTGCACACCCAAACAGTTATAATATTTTGTGACAAAAGTAAATTGCAGAAATTAAATAACACTGTAAAAGCGTACCTGTCATCTTCTCGACATTCCCACTGAAACTTTAGCTTTTGCAACATGTGTATAATTTTGCAAGAAATTTAAATAATTTTCAAGAGTAGATGAAGGTGTATCTAACAATCCCCAAACTATGATTTATTGAGTCCCGAAAGATCTTAGTGGATGATTTTAGAACAAAATATAGCAAGTTTAATTTGTCCTTCAAAACGACCAAGAGATTTCAGAGTGTTTGGGGATGACCTTGAACTGCCTTAAAAATATCTTGAAATATTTTGAGGTTATTATATTGTTCCATTAATCATCCAAGGTCAAGTTAAAAAAAAAAAAAGTTAACCCCGCTGCTCGGTGAACTTTAACATTTTAATCATTCTAAGAGCAAGGTACTGAATATTTCACTTAAGAGTTATGTAGGTGAATACCCCTAAGGCAAGTTTAAGTCATTAAATATTTTGTACCCATTACTAAAGTTGGGCTCATAGAGTTTAGAGGTGTTTACCATCAATCATGTTACTTTTCTAAATCCCATCAAATAAGTTTAAATATCAAGTCTATATCACTACTAAGCCCTTAACAATCTCAATGGGAGAGAATGATAATTATTAAAAGTTCGCTCTAAGTGATGTGTATCCTTCTTAAAAGATCATATCATTATATCCGATTGAGGGTTTAAAATAAGTGAATTATCATCCTCCTAGCCTAAGCCCATCACTTCAAGATCATTTGATTTTTAATTAACTTCCAAATCATGATAATTTAGAAAATTATAATCTTTCTCTTATCATGGAAAGGTGAGAAATTGTTTTCTAGCTTTTAACCCATTGTGTTTCAATCATCCAAGAGTATTCATTAAGATCAAAATTACCCATTTTTCCCTTGATTAATCCTAAATTTTGATTAAGGCACAAGAATCTAAAATGATCATTTTGCCCTTTGGGTTGTCCACCTCATAACTCATTAAGCATAATCCAAATAAATTTGAAAATTTTAAAGTACCCTGCCCACGAGGCAATTATAGCATCAGAGGAGAAAATGTGTTTTTCAAATTTTTATTTAATTTAAATAATTATCTTAACTTAAAAAATAAGATTTTCAACATTATTTATTTAATCAATCAAACTAAATTTTTTTATTTATGAGAAAAATATTAGAGGTTCCCTTAGGTCAGAGAAACACTTAGGCAAAATGCCATGATTTTCTAAATTAAATTTTAATTTAATTTTATAATTATTTTTTTGATTTTTAATGATTTTAATTAAATAGAAAATACGTTTTAATCACCAAAAATTATTTTTATATTTTTATTAAACCTTTCTGAGTACAGAGAACTCAGAGAAATAAAAAGTTTTTTTATTTTTATGATATTTAATTTATTTATTATAATTATTTTAATGAAAAATAAGAAAAATAGATTTTAGGACTTTAAAAAAATTATTTTTAACTTAGAAAAATTGAGAAATTTTTTTTAGTAAGTACCAAGTGATCATAAAACCATTAAGAATATTTTGAAATATTTTGTATTTTTGAATTTTTTTTATTTCTAATTATTTTTAATTTAAAATATAGCTAAAAATGAAATATTTTCTTAAAAATAATTTCTATTTTCCTAAGTGTCCCTTATCACAAGGAACTCAGAAAACCACTTTCATTATTTTCCTATGTGTATTTAATTTAATATAATTACTTTTATACAAAAATATAAACTTCCTTATAAAGTCAACTTTAGTGCTCAAACTTAATCAAATAAATTTCAAATTTTTACACTGAGTCAAAATGATTTCTACACACAATGTGAAATTAATTTTAATATTTTTTTATTAATATTTAATTTAAATAAATTAATACAAGATATACACATTTAATTAACTATAGAAATTTGCAAGTTCATTCAGACCATCATGATATTTTTCCTAGGCATCTTTTACTACAGGGAACCTACTAAAGTTTATCTCATAATTTTTTAAGTAATATTTTAATTTATATAATTAATTTAATCCAAAATAACAATCCAAGCTTGAAAATCAGGGTCAGGAACACAAAGATGCTCCCTAACCTTGGAAAATTTAGAGAACATCTTCTCTGTCATGAGAAACAAGCCCTAAAAATCTCAAGCCATGATGAGCAATATTTAATCATACCGAATTAAAATACCATAGAGGCTATTTAATTAATTAAAAAATCAAAGAGTCAACAAATAATTTTTATTTTTAGTCAACATTATTCTCCTCTATTCATTGAGCAAGAGTGTTTTTATTTTATTTTTATAATTTTCTATGAAAAGATATGGATTTTTGAAGTTCTTGGATTTAAATAAATAAGAAAAAATCTATATTTTTCTACTTATCCAGCTCAACCTACGACGGCAGCGAATGGCCACGCGGCGCTCCGCTCTTCGATGTCACTTTCTGACTCAGCTGTCACGCGCCTCGCCTTATTGTTTCATCCGCTCGTTGATATGCCTGAACATGTACTATTTTTCATGCTTTATTTTATAACGATATTGCACTTTAAAGGTATGATTTCTTTTGTTTTTGGTTGTAGGTACATCAAATTGAATAATTTGAAGTGATTAGAACAAAATGAACAAAAATTGACCAAAACGGAGCAAACTGGAGCAAATCGGGTCGAATTGGGGCACGCCGGAGCCATGGGGACCGAAACTGGGCACTTAAGTGCCTGTGCTCGGTGCTTAAGCGCCAAAATATGGTGATTAAGCACCACCAAAAAGAGAGGGGGGAGCTTAAGTGCCCAAAAATTGGCGCTTAGGCGTCAATGACAGTTTTCAACATATCTTATAGAATATATGTCGGATTTGGACGATTTTTGAAGCGGTGCTTCGTGCATCTCTTGGGAAATTTGTTGGAAATGAGAAAATGGAATTTCTAGAAGAATTTAGGGCGGTTATATGGAGTTTTGAAGAGGCACTTCAGACACCATTTGGAAGATTCATTGAATCTGGACAGTTTTGAAGAGACACTTAAGCGTCTCATGGGAAATTATAAAAATAGGCTTGGAAATGTTTTTAAAAGAACTCTTGGACTTTGGAACTAATTAGAAGAGAAGGGGAAGAAGAAGGCTTAGGCGTGAACACCAAGTAGGTCGGCAAGGTGAGAGAGAAAGAGAAAGAGTGAGAGATTTCTTCTTTCCTTTTCACTTTGTTCTTGGAGGGTTGTAAGGAGATTGCTTTAGATATACAATGACAGTTTGATTTCCATCTAAGATAAATATCTTCATTGTATTTTGATTTAAATTTAGAACTTTGTTCGTATGGTTTCAAAGACTTGTTCAATGAAAAGTTCTTATTGTTTCTTCATGTGTAATGAGTAGTTTTCCTTACTCTTCCATCTTATAATGAATTAGTATGCATGTGTAGGATATATAATTGTGTAGAGTGAGAATATATTGTGATGATTTTACTTTGTTCTTCATTTACATGTAAACTTGATCAACTTGCATATTAAAATCTGTTGTGAGAACATGTATGATATGGGATGGTGTTGTCTCAATCAACTGTAGTAGAATCACATGAGATTGTATGGATGAGAATGTAGTCCATATGATTGAGTGCAAATAAATAAGAAAATAATCTTTAATTGGTGTAGAATTAGAAAACTTTAGAGTGACAGGTCAAAGCCCCTAATTTAGTCTATTATTTTAGGTTTTGATGCGAGATGTTAGCCTCCAGGTGGAGAGATAAGAGGGAATTCTAGAGTGAGAGCTGGTATCTTCCCTACCTAGCCTTTCTTCAGAACTATTCAAACTTTAGATTAACCAATGTTCTTTATATCATCTCTACTAAGGGTAAAGAATATAATTATTCCTATTTGTCACAATCTCTCTCGCTAATTGTTTTACTTTTACACATGTCACTAATTTCATTGCATGAGGAAGAGTACTTTTAATATATTAAACCCCACTTTCTGATTTTCACTAAGTATTTTAGTTTAGAAGTAGAAGTAGTATTGTAATGATAATTGTAGGATATAATCAAAACCAAACCTTTATCGACCTTCCAAGCTAGGGAGTGTTATTCTAGACTAGAACTTCTCTTGAAAGCCGCCATGATTAACCTCAATCTACGTGAAATCGATATTCGGGGATTTATTAGAAAGTCATATATTACTTGATAACGATACGTATACTTGCGTAGAATCCCTACAAATATAATTGAAATCTTACTTTGATTAGGATCAAGTTTGGGATTAAGTTTGTGGCGCCATTACCGGGGATTAAAATCTTCAAGTATTGGTGTCAACTTCATAAATACTTACATATAAAAAATGTCGGGATCAAGTTTTTTGCGTCTTTGTCGGGGATCGCAACGGTTGATCTTGACTTTTAGGAGAATTTTAGTTGAATTAATTAGACTTGGACTTGGAAAACTGTAGTGTCGTAAAAATTATTTTTGTGTGAAAAGTGTTTTGTTTTTGTATGAAAAATTTTTGTGAAAAAAAACTATTTATGTGAAAAATAAGGCGTTTGTGAAAATGTTTTGTTGTATTGAATATATTTTTTATTTTATTTGTTTAATTATTAATGTATTGTTCGTTGTGTTGCATATGCAAAATAAAGGATCTGTAAGACTTGTGTCTTATGATCCTGAGTTAGGAAAAAAGAAAAATAATTAAAAAATAGAAAGGACTTGAAAAACTAGAAATGAAAATTGAAAACATTCAAAATAATAACTTGAAAAATCATCATCAATCTTTGAGGGATTATGTAAATCCTATGATAGATGAAACTCACTCAAGTGTACAAGCCCCTGTCATAGAAGCTGACTCATTCAAACTAAATCTAGAGATTATCCAACTGGTGCAGAACAACTAGTTTGGGGGAACTCCCTCAAAGGATCCATATTTACACTTATCAAATTTTTTAGAACTTTGTGCTACATTTCATTATAATGGCATGCCAGACGATGTTGTTAGACTAAGGCTTTTTCCTTTCTCTCCAAAGAATAAGGCAAAAATGAGGTTATACTCATTAGCACCTCGCTCTATTAAAAATTGGGAGGAGTTAACTCAGAAATTTCTGGCAATGTATTTTCCACCTTCAAGGACTACTAAACTTAGAAATGATATTATCTCATTGAGTAAGTGTAAAGGGGAATCAATATACGAAGCTTGGGAAAGATTTAAAGAACTCCTAAGAAAGTGTCCACATCATGCTCTGCCCGATTGGTTAATCATTCAAACATTTTTCAATGGGTTAGTTGAATCCTTTAGGTGTACAATTGACGCTGTCGCTGGTGGATCATTAATGTCAAAACCATTTAATGAAGCATATGTATTAATTGAAGAAATGACTACGAATGAATTTCAATGGCCCTCTGCAAGGGTAAATCATAAAAAAGTGGTCAGTGTTCATGATACAGATGCGATTGCAATTCTTTCATCTCAAGTTGTTGCAATATCAAGGAAGTTGGACCAATTTAAAATGAACCAATCTCAATTTACTCGAGTTAGTGAGGAAAGTTCATTGGGGTATATGATTGATTCTAACTTATCAAATGAGACTTTAAATACCATAAACAACCCATATTCTAACTTTTACAGCCCAGGTTGGAAGAACCATCTTAATTTTAACTGGTATCATACTACTAGGGGTGGAAACCAACAATAGGAAAATTATCATGCAAACCCTAATGGAAGTTGGAAAAATCAGGGGAACACAAACTATATACCTTCATATTTACTTAACTTTAATAATGATCAACAATTTGAGGATAAGAAGATGTCTATAGAAGAAGTGGTATTACAAATGGGAAACCAGTTGTAAAGTTAAAATGCTACGATTAGAAATATAGAGAATCAACTGGGATAAATTGTTAGTTAAATTAGCAGTAAACCCCAATGAACACTTCCTAGAAACACTGAGATCAACCCTAAAGAGAACAGTGATGAACAAATAGAAGCTGTCAGATTAAGAAGTGGAAGAGAGTTAGAAGATGTGGTTATGAGAGAAACAAAGGAAACTAAAAGACCTAAAGAACATGTTTCTAAGGATCTAAAAAATTTAATATCTCTAACTAAAATCAATTTATAAAGATCACCACCTCCATTTCCTCAAAGACTTAGATAGTATGAGTTGGATAAACAATTTTCAAGGTTCATGGAAGTACTTAAGAAGTTAACGATAGATATTCCTTTCACTGAAGCTTTGGAACAGATGCCAAGTTAGGTAAAGTTTATGAAGGAGATATTAAACAAGAAAAGAAAATTTGGAGATTACGAGACATTTGCACTAAGTGAGGAGTGCTGCGTTATATTTCAGAAAAAACTTCCTAAGAAACTTAAAGATCCTTCTAACTTAACAATTCCTTGTGTATTTGGAGAAAGATTATGTGGAAAAGCTTTATACAATTTAGGATTGAGCATTAATGTGATGCCTCTATCAATATTTAGAATGTTAGGTTTAGCTAATATTTCTCCCACTACTATAAACCTTCAGTTAACTAATCGATCTATCATTTATCCAAAACGGGTTATAGAAGCTGTGCTTATTAAAGTGGATAAATTTATCTTTCCTGTGGACTTTATTGTATTAGATATTGAGGAAGATAAATAAAATCTAATTATTTTGGAAGAACTTTTCTTATTAATGGACAAGCTATGATAGATGCACAAAAAAGAGAATTGACTATGAATATTACTGACCATGAAGCCACTTTTAATGTTTTAAAGGCTATGAAGTATCCAGCTGAGAGAAAAGATGATGATTGTTTTTGGATTGATAAAATTGATTATCTAATTAAAGACCATTTCCAAGAAAGTTTTGAGAGAAAGTTAACATATGAGATCGAAATGAACCTTCATGATGAGTTGAAAATGTTGTTTAAAGAAGACTGTAAGTTTGTTCAGGAGAGGTGCGAAATGATGGACGTTATTGAAAATAGTAAACTTTTAATTCTATATGTTGAAAAATCTCATGAACTTAAGATGAATGTACCCCATACAATTTTAAAGCCTATCTATTTAGGGAATTCATCTACACCACTAGTCTTTATATCTTCAGATTCGACTCAATTACCAAAAGAACCTGAATTGAATGATGAAATCAATAAAAGATCTCCTAAGAAAGTGTTATTTAAAATCACTGAATGACATATTTCGTGGTATACATACAAAATGAATGAGATTTTGATGCTGGGGCAACTGGAGTAAACATTGGATATATCAGTTCATCGATGTTAGACCAAGCGCTTCGTGAGAGGCAACCCATGGTTATCTTTGTTATCTATTTAGTGTGATTGTTGTTATGTTGGATTGGATAATAATGAGATGTTGGACTTTGATCCATGTTTGATGTGTAAGACTGGATTAGATTAATGTTGTGAGGTAATTCCTTTGTCATGACTAGATTTGTATATGATTTTGGGTAGTAGCAGATTGACCAGTCTGTTATGACTTAGTTCTTAACCAGAGCTGAGCATTAGCTTGAAGCATGTAGAGTTTGGACTTGGCCCAATCCATGTCAACTCTATTACTTCCTTTATCTGACTTTTTCTTCACTAAGTAAGGTCATGAACTTACTCAGTGAACAACATCTAGAGTAAGGCCACACATGAGAGAATTCTGGTCCATAGATGATAATCATATAAAGTTTTATAATACACCCATGTTATTAGTGAAGTTTCTTCTGTTATAAATTGAAAGTAAGGAGGGAAAATGTGAGTAGAAGGGAGATCGAATTAACCTCAGTTGTTGTTTTTTTATGAATCTGTGAGTCTATGTATTGGATTTTGTCAGTCAATGTTTGTGAGTCAAGTTGAATGAGTCATTGGAGATGATAAAAATTATCTTAATATTTTAAACTTGTTAGCATCCAATAATTCCTTTATAAAGTTTAAAATGTGTTCCTATTTAATCTTCAGTTTGTACCTCTTCTACTATTTAAAATTCCTTTATAGTGTTATGTCAAGCATGTTTAGGCTAGATTTAGTTTCTACTGCAATATTCTACCATGTGTCATTTGTTGATATTTTTGTAGGATGTGTAGTAAATTGTAAAAGTGTTCTTTCCCTGCCGCATATTTTTGTACTTCATTGTTACACATGTTTGAGCTTAAGTTTGAGGGGGAAAGAAATATGTTTCAAATTTAAACATTACTTATTTTCAAAAGTACTACAAATAAATTTGTATTTTATTTCTAATGATTAGTGTTATGTGGAGTCATATTAAGGATGTTAGAATTTTAAGTATAGAAATGGAGTAGGACAACTTAGTTGATATTTTTAGTGAAAAGGGTGAACCTAGAGTTAAAGATATTTATTAGAGAGCATGGGAAAATGAATAACATCTTTTGTAGGAAAAATTGTACTTTTGAAAAACTAAGGATTCTTAGAATTTTTATTTTCAAACATTTAAGGCTTTCTTAGAAAGTATTTTAAAAAAAATATATACATCTTTTCAAGTGAAGGAAAGTAATAAGTTTTAACTTTAGAGGAGGATAGTGAAATTCAAAATTATTTAAGAACTTCTCCAGATATGTAATCATCACATATAAAAAAAGGAAAAAAAATTAATGGATCAAAACGATCCTGAAAAAGAAAAAGAAAAAGAAAAAATAAATAAAAAGAAAGTGAGGAGAAGCTTGAGAAGAGGTTCTAATCAAAAATTAGTTTCACTTGAGTCTTTATAGAGTAAAGACTTAAAGCAATCCTAAGCTTGCTTTTTATACTTATATTAGTAAAAATTATTTTTAAGAGAGTTCTTATGTCTATAAAGCAAAGTTCATAGGATCCGAAATTTGAAAATTAGGCATATATTTTTGAATTAGATGGGAAAACAAATTTCCAAGTTTGATGATAAATATTTTAGACCCTGGGCTAGTCTTATTCACTAGAAGTTCTTCTGATTTGAACTATCACATTTTTAGAAAAAAATTTTAGCAATTCTAAAGGATGACCCATTACCTTTAATCTACATAAATTATTTTAAAAATGTAGTATTACTTGAGGACAAGTAATGCTTAAGTTCGAGGGATTTTGATATGCCTAAAAATATACTATTTTTATGCTTTATTTTATAATTATATTGCACTTTAAAGATATGTTTTCTTGTGTTTTTGGTTGTAGGTACATCAAATTGTAGAATTTGGAGTGATTGGAGCAAAATGAACAAAAATGGACCAAACCGGAGCAAATCGGGCCGAATCGGGGAACACTAGAGCTATGTGGACTGAAACTGGGTACTTAAGTGTCTGTGCCCGATGCCCAAATATGGCGCTTAAGCGCCACCAGACAAAGAGGGGGAGGCTTAAGCGCAAAAAATTGGCGCTTAGATGCTGATGACAGTTTTCAACATATCTTCTAGAATATACGTCGGATTTGGACAATTTTTGAAGTGGTGCTTTCATGCATATCTTGGGAAATTTGTTGTAAATGAGAAAATGGACTTTATAGACGAATTTTTGGTGGTTATATGGAGTTTTTAAGAGGCAGTTCAGGCACCATTTGGAAGATCCATTAAATCTGAACAATTTTGAAAAGGCACTTAAGCATCTCTTGGGAAATTATAAAAAAAGGCTTGGAAATATTTTTAAAAGAACTCTTGGACTTTGGAACTAATTAGAAGAGGATAATAAGACTTGTAAAAGAAGAAGAAGGCTTGAGCGTGAGCCCCAAGTGGGGCGGCAAAGTGAGAGAGAAAGAGAGCGAGTGGGAGATTTCTTCTTTTCTTTTCACTTTGTTCTTGGCGAGGATTGTAAGGAGATTGTTTTTGCTATACAAGGAGAATTTGATTTCCATCTAAGATAAGTATTTTCATTATATTTTGATTGGAATCTAGTACTTTGTTTGTATGGTTTCAAAATCTTGTTCAATGAAAAGTTCTTGTTGTTTCTCCAAGTGTAGTGAGTAGTTTTCCTTACTCATCCCTCTTGTAATGAATTAGTATGCATGTGTAGGATATATAATTGTGTATAGTGAGAATATATTGTGATGATTTTACTTTGTTCTTAATTTACATGTAAATTTGATCAACTTGCATGTTAAAATCTGTTGTGAGAACATGTAAGATTCGGGATGGTGCTGTCTCAATCAACTGTAGTAGAATCACATTAGATTATATGGATGAGAATGTAGTCCATATAGGTGCAAATAAATAGGGAAATAATCTTTAATGGGTGTAGAATTAGAAAACTTTAGAGTGACAGGTCAAAGCCCCTAATTTAGTCTATTATTTTAGGTTTTGATGCGAGATGTTAGCCCCCAGGTGGAGAGATAAGAGGGAATTCTAGAGTGAGAGCTGATATCTTCCCTACCTAGCCCATCTTCATAACTATTCAAACTTTAGATTAACCAATGTTATTTATAGCATCTCTAGTAAGGGTAAAAAATATAATTGCTCCTATTTGTCACAATCTCACTCGCTACTCGTTTTACTTTTACACATGTCACTAATTTCATTGCACGATGAAGAGTACTTTTAATATATTAAACCCTACTTTCTGATTTTCACTAAGTATTTTAATTTAGAAGTAGAAGTAGTATTGTAGTGATAGTTATAGGATATAATCAAAACCAAACTTTTATCGACCTTCCAAGCTATGACGTGTTATTCTAGACTAGAACTTTTGTTGAAAGTCGCCATGATTAACCTCGATCTCTATGGGATCAATATTCAGGGCTTAATCAGAAAGCCCTATATTACTTGATAACGATATGTATACTTGCGTAGAATCCCTACAAATATAATTGAAATCTTACTTTGCTTGGGATTAAGTTTAGATTAAGTTTGTGGCATCATTACCGGGGATTAAAATCTTCAACTAGTGGTGTCAACTTTATAAATTCTTACATATAAAAAATATCGAGATCACTCATGTAACGTGATCTCAATCTTTCAAACAATACATGCGCGATCAGACAACATTTGTTCATCGTCCCCAACTGACTTAACCCGTAAGCCATTCACACTAAAACCTTAAGATCTCGAGTTTGAATCAACCAAATCACTTTGGGTTTGTTCCTACTCCATCTTCTCAAGGAAAACACATACGTACACTTTATACGGCATGAAATACAGTTTATATACATAGAGAATAAAATTACTCTCTGTTTAGCATTAAAGCTCGATACCTTTGTGTGAGAGGGGAGACATCAATCAGATGGTTATAGAAGCTTTGAATGAGTCCAATGAACCTTCTGATGATCTTCTGAGCTGTGGTGAATTGTCTAGGTATGATTTCGATCAAGGCTGATTTCAGGTGTTGGTCTAGAGCTAGGTTAAATACTATGGCTTTTGTGGAGAATCAACTTCTCTCACTCTGAGGATAGTGTGAGCACATTTAATTGGAGTTTGGTTCACTATGGAGCTATGGAGAGACCTGTCCTAGTTTTATGACAAATTTCACAGTTAAAAATTGCTCTGTGGAGTGGCTGCGAGTGGCTGAGAGCAGGGGGATTGAACTTAGGAAGGTTTGGAGAAGGTATGGTGAGATTTTGGCAGAGTTTCCCCAAGGTTTCAAGAACTCTCCCCTTTGGCTGTGGAGGGCTTCATTTATAGCCATGGCTACCTGGTGGAGCTCAAGGGGGTTTGATGACTGCAAAAGCTTGCTAAGGTGGAGAGAAGAAAGACTCTAGTGGCTAATAAGACTTAGCCAACTCAGAGAGGTTCCATTTTGGGTTTTGGCCACTTGGGCTCCCTTAGGCTGACTATTTCGAGCAAAGGTGGTGGCTGGCCAGAGTCAGGTCACTTCTGGGCTCTGGGAGGCCAGAGGGTGGCTAATGATGGTTAACTCCTAATGGCAAGGCATGATGGCCAAGATATTTGAGTTTAGGCTAAAAAAGGGGTGAAATCCCCTAAATAAAGGGACCATTGGTCCATAGCTCATGTAGGGTGGGCTAGGTGGGTCTAGCCTAGTTACTAGAGTCCAAATGGTGGTTGTAGTGGCTTTGGTTTGATTAATTTGGCTTGGCTAGGTCAACTTTAGTGCATGGATTTTAAGCAATTTAGCTTGAGGTTGGGTTTAGGTTTGGCTAGCCATAACAATGAGCTCAATTGACTAATCAATATGGTTTAGATGATTATCACAAGGAGTTTAGAAAAGATTTGGAGTAATTTTGAATTGATTTGGAGATTCAATTTGGTGAAATTTGGACATTTGGTCAATTTTGGGGATGTTGGGTTAGACTTGGGTTTGAATTGGGCTAAAATTTGGCTAATGCTCAATTTATGGTTCAATATGATGTGGATAATTGTCATGAAGAGTTTTAGATATTAATTAGGTGGAAATTTTGGGGTTATGGGGTTCAATTTAGTTGAATTTCGGGATATGGCTAATTTGGGGCAAAATTGTGGGTTTTGGTCCAAGTTGATTTTGAGTAAAATTGAGGCTTTACAAAGGCCAATTGAAGGTTCAATTTGATGTGGGGAAATGTTTTAAAGAGTTTATGATACAAAATTGGGGCAATTGGATAAATTTGAGGGTTCAATTGAGTGTGGGTTTAGGGTCAAATTGGGGCGTTTTGATGTGGGCTGAAATTAAATTCAAATGTAGGTCAATTGGGCTTGAATTTGGTTCCAATAAAATTTGTACATGATTAATTTGAGTTTAGAGTTGAAATTGGGAAAGATTAGGATCAAATTGGTGGACATTGGGGGGAATTGGGAAAATTGGGCCTTTAAAGGCAAATTAGGGCTTTTGGTCAAAATTGGTCAAATTGACCTCAATGGAGTGGTTCAAATTGATTTTGGAGACATTTGAAGTAATTTTAAGGGTTTTGGGACAATTTGAGTCACCAAGGGTATTTTGGTAATTTTGGCAAAGTGAGAGGTATTTTGGTAATTTTGAAAATTTTGGAATGTTTTGGTCAATTTAGGTGGATTCAAATGGTTTGAGATAATTTTTGGATAAAATAGGGTATTTTGGGTAATTTTGGGGTTTCAAAGGGTAATTTGGTAATTTGGTTAGATTTCGGGGCAAAAGACTGAGTTAGGTATTTTGATAAAATTGTGGTGTCAATCACCCTACTTGAGCCATAGACCAATAGAATTCCCTACTTTGGGTCCTCCATGTACTGGTCATAGCTAAATCCTAGCCTAGGGCTAGTGGGTTCATAGGGACATCTACATGAGTCTCCCAAAGGGCTAAACGATCAAAGTAAAGCATGTTTGGGTTTAAGGTTGTGAGTGAAAGTGTGATGTGCAAGTGTATGTGTGAGACCAACCAAAACCACACAATCAGAGGGTTAGCCCTAAGGCCAAGTAGTCCTATGAGGACTCCCCTTGAGCCACGCCATATTGACCTCGCCTACTAAGTGCTAAAGGTTAGGATCAATATGTAAAAATTTAAGTTGAGCAGAGAAGAGTTTTAAATTTCTAATGGTGAAGGTTCGTTTTATAGTCCTCTAAGAGTAGTCAACAGGAAAGTCTTATGGCTAGACCCTGACTACTAAAGGGGAAAGACTAGACCTCAACCAAAAGTGAGGTCATTACTTGATTAGTGACTCTGTTTGAGGATTGTCTTGGAATTCAGTATTCTAATCATAAAAAATTAGGCAGAGAAATCAGCCAAGCACTCATCTCATCTTAGTAAAACAGGATTAGCTTCTTAAGGGTCTCATTAGAAAGAAATAAAAATGGTAAAAATCATAAATGTATAAAAAGAATAATGTAATTCCTTCACTAATTCAAGAAGACTTTGTTGGAAGAAATGAACTTGTGAGATTAAAATTAGATTATTTAGTTTTGGTGATCAAATCCCAACCAATATTGAATTAGTAATAATAATTGAGTTTGGTGACCTAGTCCTGATCGAAAATGATGAAAACATGAATGAATGAAGAGAATGAGTCTTCTTTCTATAGATTCAAAAGATTGGATCTATGAGATAGAAAAAAAATTTTCCATAATGAACGATCATCTTATCTTCTTATGTATTTCCCTAACTAAGGTGCAACTCATGTTGGGGAAATAAATAGCCTCCTTCTCCTTCCAATAAAAAGGAAGGGTTCTTTTAAGTTTTAGTAATTTGGACTGAGCCAAAATATTCTAAACCAGAAAAGGTTGGGGGCAGTGAAAATTCCTCCTACATCTCCCAAGGTATGTGCCTAACCTGCACATAGGGAGGAGTCAAGGTTTAAACCGAATAAAGAAACAAATTCTATCAATTTGACATTTTCTCAGATATTTTTGGGTTTTGGTGATCCGAACCTCACCTATCATGACTAAACTAGAAGAAGATTTGAGTTTTAGTAACCCAAACCAAGTCGAATAGGCGAGACAAGAAATAAAAGAGAGTATGATCCTTTCTTCTAGAAATTTGCAAGAATGGATCCACATGACAGAGGGAGTATTTGCAATAATACATGATCATCTTATCTAGTTTTATGTTTGATAATCACTTCTTAGCCATGTAATTTTTTTGAAGACATGACAGTCTCTAAAAGGGGGTGAGTATACATCATATTAACACATGTAAAGACAAAAAACATAAGAAAATAAAAAAGAACTTAGAAAATATCTATTTTTTATTGCTTGAAATCAATTCACAAGTACATAAAATATCACCATGGCTCTAAAAAGTACAAGTAACATAAAAAAATACAATATACAAGCGTGAAACTCATTCGTAACATTCCTTCAAATAACTCCACTGATTAGGGGTAATATATGGTTGCCATTTGCATCGGTCAAGATGTGGGCACCACCTTCATAGACTTTCTTGATCATAAATGGTCATTCCCATGTTGCCTTGAATTTGACATGGCTGTGCTGGGTAGAAATGATAAGGTGCCTCAGAGAAAGTATGAGCTCTCAAACAACAAAAACCTTGAGTCTCTCTAACTTTTCAAGTGCTTAAGCCTTATAAGCTTGATATTACACCAAAGTCTTCTTGACTTGCAATCTAAGCTCAACCAAAATATCAAGCCCTTCTAGATGAAGGCAAGCGTTTTTTCCTATAGAGAGTTTGTGGTGTATAGTTAGACATAATGAAGGTGGCTCAACTTTCAAAGGAAGGACTACTTCGAACCTAAAAGTTTATGGACATGGTGTAACATCCATGAGGGTAGAATAATTCGTATGATACAACCACAATGCCTTTGGGAGTTGATCATGCCTTATTAGAAGAGAGTAATTTCTTGATCAAGTTTACAAGGGTTTTATTAAAGGCTTTAGCTAAATCATTTGCCCTTGGGTAATAAATGGTGGAAAATCACCCAATCAATGTCATGAAGATAGACAAAATGCTTAAGTTTGGTGTTTTTAATTGTCATTCCATTGTCAGAAATAATTTAATGATATACCTTAAAATGATACACTATATGATGCTTAAGGAAATGAAGGATATCCTTAGCTTTCATATCGCTCAAGGGTATAACTTCTGCTCACTTAGAAAAGTAGTTAGTACCTTTCAATATAAACATTTGTCCTCTGAAGGAGTGAAGATAAAAAAAAACAATATAATATCAATATGTCAAGCTTTAAACAACCAAGATACCATTGTCAGATGCAAGACATTCAGAGGTTGGTGTAACATACATCAGATTGAAAATCTAGCATTGATGACGCTTTTTAGAGCACTCAAGAAAATCTTGTCATTAAAGGAAAATAATACCCAAAAATTTTTATTTTAAGCATCATTTTTTGGCCAAATTGATGCAATCCATAAATACCGTCATATACCTTACTCATGACCTTATGGGTTTCTTAGTTTTCAATATAAATCATTCATGATAGTGAATGAAAAGGCTCTTCTTTGGATCAGAGCTACCAAAAGCAACCTTCTGGGAGCCTACCTCTGATTTAATAGTTGTGAGATTCTGCCTCGAATCATGTAATTGGCTGGTAGAAGCATTGAGAAGCCAATTCTAAGGGCTTGAAGGCAACATTGAGGAGGTCAAAGAATGTTCTCGACGAGACCTTTCGATCTTGGATTAGAACTGTCATGGGATCTCCATTGGGGCAAAACAATCACTCAGCCAAATGAGCCAAATCATTCACCTTACCATTTATCGACCATTAAATCCTAATAAAGGCCACATAAAAAATGTGAGTCATTAAAAATACAACCCGATTTTGATAGCTCAAAAACCTAAGTTTTAATACCATTTAGACACCTGTTACTTAGCTTATCATGAACTAATAATCTATATAATTCTTAATTCTCTTCTTGTTCCTCTGAATGGAAATCTCTAATCTAACGATTTTTGCTTCATAATCTACCTCATTATTAGTTCAAGACTCTACCAAGCTATAAGTGTAGTGTAGGATACCACGCTAATGAGATATAAAGATGAGGCAGATCTTTACTTTAACATGTGGGATATATCCCCAAGGGTTACTCTTTTAAGGAAGACACACCATTAAAGTACAACTCCCATTCTTGGGCATTTAACTCCACCACGTGCTCATCCGAAAAAATCAACACTAAGAGGCGACTCGGCCTGTGTAGAATGAGTTGCTAGGAAATCTACCACGACTTGATCCTTAATGACTCATAAGTACATGTATTTAATATAAAATTGAATAATTATCATGGCTCAATTGGCTAATCGTTCTACTAAAGTGGGACGAATCATCAGATACTCTAAGCAGTTTGCCATTTGATCAAACTGATAAGATGAGACAACAATAATGCCCCATTTTAATTGCAAATATCAATACCAAACAATGCTTTTCAATTAGTAGATAATTCAGTTTAATGGGAATAAGGCACCAACTAAGATAATACAAGGCATTTTCCTTTCCCTCATCATTGATTTAAGTTAGTAGTACTCCTACCAACCTATCCAAGGCAGTAGTGTATAGAATAAAGCGCTTTCCTAGTATAGGGGCCACCTACAGGAGGTGGTTCAACAGATGACATTGATATCGCCAAATGCCTTCTGACACTCACTATGTCAGTGGAAATGAACATCCTTCTTAACCATAAATCATTCAGATAAGTTGGATATAAGCCTCCTAAGGCTAGCTTCCCTTGAAGGGAAGACATATTTGTTAGACTTTTAGGGGGTTCCATAGTCAAGTATATCTCGATGCCTCGATGAGGGATGTTAAAGACAAGGAATTTTCTCAAATAAATGCCAAAGAAGTACTTCAAAGTATTCAATTTTAAGCCACACTCCCTAAGGTGTTTGAAAATGACTCTAAAGTTAATTATATGATCTTCCTCTAAATAGCTTTTGTCAATCACGTCATTAATATAACACGACTTGCCAAGTCATAAAAAAACATACATCATCACACATAAGTAGGTACCCCTAGCATTTTTTAGGCAAAGAGCAAAACCTTATAGTAAAATACGCCAACATGGCATGAAAAGAGCGATGCTCCTTGTCCTATTGACAAGTCATTCATAGATAAAAAAAAAATTTGTTCATTAAAGTAATATTCTATTGTATTTTTTATCAACAAATTATATAATTGAATTATCAAATAAAATGATTCCAATTTAACATTTTGTGTTGAGTGAAGCATTGCCCTTCTAAAAAAAAAATATAATTTTTTGTCGGGTATGAAGGCATGAAGTAATTCTCAATTGTGAAAAAAAGTTGCAGCCAATAGGAAATAAGCAGGTGAAGTCTGGCAATTTTGTCCACATCTTTGTCGACGTTTGGTTCATTTTGGCTTTGGTGGGTTGGAAATAAATGCTGGATCTCAGATCCTGAGGATTGCGTGCCGTGGTTACATAAATATGGGACAGATGGAGGCCTAATCATGCCGAGCTGTGGGGAAATTTCTATGGCAACGCTTTTTCTTTTTTTTAAATTAGGTGGGGACTCAAAACGATTCTTTATTCGTAAATAGTTCATGCTTGGCTCGTTCATTAAGTTAATGAGTCTAACACGAATGAATAAGTTAACGAGCCGAACACGAATGGAACAAGTTCATTCGTGTTCGGCTAATTTTAACTTGAAAAACTACTCATAAATTATATATATATTGATGAATAGTAATTTTAAAAATTTTAATTAGCTACAAGGCTAGAGAGATTTATAATTAATTAAAAGTACTAATTAAGAAAATAGAATAAAAGTTATTAAATCAAATTCAAATAATGCTTTAATATAAACAATATTTTTTTAAATCTTGCCCCAACCCTTAATATATTATGGCTACGTGATTAGGGTTGTCAAAATGACTCTTTGTTCGTGAACAACTTATGCTCGGCTCGCTAAGCAAACGAGTCCAACACGAATATTTTTTTTTGAGCTCGAAATATAAACGAGTTGAACCTCATGTTCGGCTCGTTTACACCCCTACATATCACCCAATTTCTATATATTTACATATCTTATACTTAAAAGTTTAGTTTTTTCACTTAAATCACCTAAATTCTTAATATCACATCCACCAAATATAACTAGACTTTCAATAAAAGGTCTATTTTTTTTTGCTTAACTCTATCTTCATTTATTCATATTTGCATAGTTAACAGCTTGATGAGTGTCTTTATGAGTCAATTTAAAATTAGAAAATCATATGACTTGGTTCTCTAAAATGCAAAACTCTTCAACATTTCAAAATTTCTATCTCAAACTTCATGACCATCACACTCCAAATTGTGTTATGATATTAATTTATTATGACAATAATAACACAAACAACTCAATGTAAGAGCATTAGTAAGATAGATTATGATGAATCACAAGCCAACACAAAAGTGCTAAATAACATTAAAAAGTGTAGGATGCAAGAATTGTATGACTTAGCTTAAATTTAGCTTACTTTCATTTGATATTTATAGAATATAATCCACAACTAATGTAGTCATTACTTTAATATGTATACACAACAAAAATAATTTGTCAGCCCTTCACAAATGCCAAGTACACCATGCCCAATCAAAAGAAGAATGGTGATTTGAAGTTTGCAAAAGAGGTTAACTCTAAGTAATTTATTCCTTCTCGTATGCATCTTATGTGAACGGTTAAACTATCTTGTTTTAAAAAATCTCGAGAAACATATGTTTTTAATATTTTGAATGAAGAGAGATAATAAAACTATTGTAATGAAATTACTATATAAGAAGACAGAGATAAAATAGAAAATGTAAATTTATTATGGCTTTGACTAAAAATTTTGGTCCACTTCTGAAGAGTTTAATAGAGAATATTAAATATAGGGGAGAGAGTACAATTAGAGTATTGTTGATTTTTGAGAAGGATTCTTTGTGAGCATTCTGAAAGAAAAATAGAATTAGAGAGAAAACTATAACAATGAAATATATTCAAGATATTTTTATAAAGAGAATATGCAACATCTGATATGTAGAAAATGCAAAACAATAATAATGTAAATACTCTTTCGTTCTTGTTTTTAAAAAGATTTGATGAAAATATTTGTTGACCATAAAAGGGTCATTAGTGCAACTAGCAACAACTTTTGATGGATAATTGAATGTTTAAGGTCAATGGGTGTATTCTTCGATAATGATCTAATGCTTATAGTAGAACTACTCATCTCTCATGTGTATATGTGTAAGGAACCTCCAAGTTTTCATGATGATGAAATGTTTATAATAGAAATGAAGAGTATAACTCACATATTTATCATGATGAAGGCTTAGTAAATCTAAAGAAGGTTGTGGTGAGAAGAACATATGGCGGCATAAAAATGGCACAATAAGATTGGCATATATTGATGTAAGAAGGTTCTAGTAAGTCATAAGATATGAATTAATGCATAGAAAAAAATTAAAAGTAGAGAAAAAAATGAAAGAGATGAACATGTGAGGGCTTATAACACATCACCATTTTTTAAAAGTAACTTAAAATAAAGGTGTGTGCACTTTTGATAATTATTAAACCAATAATGATCAACAAAAAATGTTCATATTAATTAAGCACTGTGATGCATTGGATTTTTACTATATTGGTAATAAATACAATAAGAAGTTGCGTTGAAGGCAAGGTCACGAAGATATAAGGTCTAATAAAATAATTGGGTAAAGCAAAAAGCTTAAACTTGTTGCTAAAAATATTTCTTGAGAGGAAAATAAAAAGAATTTTTGAGATGTAACATACCCAAAAGGTGTTTCTAAGAGATTATTTTGAGATATTTTTTATGGCTTTTATGTGCTAGTGACTTGTGCCACGAACATCCGTTTGAACTCTCTAAAAGAAGTGATGACTCTTGCAGATAAGTTGTTACACCAATGAAAAAGCTACTTCTTTCAACTTTGTCAGCATTATTTTTGGTGTGGGGTTTGCCCGTAAGAAGCTGTCGGCCATCGAAATTGAAATCTCATTGCCCGCTTCGGAAGGACGTTAAAAAATTTAGTTTTGAAAAATATAGAGTCANAAGCTAAGACCAATATATGAGGACCCAAAATGAGGGTTTTGTTGATCCATGGTTCATTTAGAATGGATATCTATCCAATTCTACTTGAAATACTAATCTTGGGTCATTTGCCCCAGACACCCCCAAGTTACCTAACTGCCCTTGGGACCCCAATTTTGGCTAAATGACCAAATCACATCAACACCCCCAAATTACCTAAATGCCCTTGGGACCCTCCTTTAACCCAAAATCCCAAAAATTCTAAAATTCTTAGAAAATTCCAATAAATCCCATTACTAACTGCCCTTAGGACTCTCCTTTAACCCAAAATCCAAAAGTCCTATAAAATTCTCAATAAATCCCAATAAATCCCAAATATTTTCAATTTCATTTCTTTCAACTACCACATGGCCCAACTTGGTCAATTTGACCTCTTTAACCAAAATACCCTCAAAATTGCCAAAATTACAAAAATACCTTGGCACCCCAAACTTTCCCAAAACCTCCAAAATCACTCCAANAAAAAATCCACCAAATTGATTAACCAATTGACCTCAAAATGACTTTCACCCTTCATTTAAAGTTGTTCCTTATGGTCTCTAACACCAAATGCCATATTTAATTGGGCCAATTGGCATGCCTAACCTAGTTTCAAAAATCCACCAAATTGATTAACCAATTGACCTCAAAATGACTTTCACCCTTCATTCAAAAATCCACCAAATTGATTAACCAATTGACCTCAAAATGACTTTCACCCTTCATGAAAGCAAAAATCCCACCAAATTGATTAACCAATTGACCTCAAAATGACTTTCACCCTTCATGAAAGTATAAAAAATCCACCAAATTGATTAACCAATTGATCTCAAAATGACTTTCACCCTTCATAAAGTTTTCATGGTCTCGTACACCAAATACCATGGTTAATTGGGCCAATTTCCATGCCTAACCTAGTATAAACACAAAATTGCACCAAATTGATTAACCAATTGACCTCAAAATGACTTTCACCCTTCATGAAAGTTGTTCCTCCTCCTACACCAAATTCCATATTTAATTGGACCAATTGGCATGCCTAACCTAGCCCAAACACAAGATCTACACCAAATGCCATATTTAATTGGGCTAATTGACATGCCTAACCTAGCCCAAACACAACACCAAATGCCATATTTAATTGGGCTAATTGGCATGCCTAACCTAGCCCCAACACAAGATTTGGTCTAAATTCCATATTTAATTGGACCAATTGGCATGATTAACCTAGCCCAAACTCAAGATTTGGTCAAAATGCCATATTTAATTGGGCCAATTGACATGTCTAACCTAGTCCAAACACAAGATTTGGCCATCACCATAGTTATTTGGGCCAATTGACATGCCTAACCTAGCCCAAACACAAGATTTGGTCACATATCTCCTACACCAAATGCCATATTTAATTAGGCCAATTGGCATGGCTAACCTAGCCCAAACACAAGATTGGGCCATATGCACCTTTTTGGAACTATGACCAAACCCAAACCAATTGANATTCTTTCTTGTAAGTCGACGGTGTAATCCTCAAAGCTAATAAAATCCTCTGCAGCT
>JXCR01041450.1:0-10968 GCA_002079205.1 Phalaenopsis hybrid cultivar
TCCTTCGAGAAGCTACTCAGCAAGGCTAGCAGTCTTCAAGAAGAAATCAAACATATGGATTCACATTAGAAGTCAAAGGCAACCATAGTGTTTGAAAAGAAGTCGGGAACAGTAGTGACTGTCGACAAGGGAAAAAACTAATAAAGATATATACAAAAAATCCTTGCCAATCTTCATCACATCAAGCTTAGAAACGGAATAGCCAGTCTAACCCACGACCGCCTCAAAGAGGATCATCTCGAACAGAGAATAAGAGAATATCTTTGGCAAAATGACAAAAAATGGTGTATNCTAAAGATATATACAAAAAATCCTCGCCAATCTTCATCACATCAAGCTTAGAAACGGAATAGCCAATCTAACCCGCGGCCGCCTCAAAGAGGATCATCTCGAACAGAGAATAAGAGAATATCTTTGGCAAAATGACAAAAAATGGTGTATTCTTTCAAAGATGAAGCTGTATCCAAAATGTTCAGAAGTCTGATGAAGAAGCCTGAGTTCAGACTACCAGATCCAAAGAAGCCTGAACNATGGTGTATTCTTTCAAAGATGAAGCTATATCCAAAATGTTCAGAAGTCTGATGAAGAAGCCTGAGTTCAGACTACCAGATCCAAAGAAGCCTGAACAAGTTGACAAGAAAGATGAACCAAATTATTGCCCATACAACAGATTGCTGAGGCACACTATAGAAGAATGTTTCATCTTTAAGAATTGGCTCGAGATAAATCTCTAAAAAGGAAATCCAACAATCCCGAAAGAATATTTAAGGGAACCTAAAAAATGTTCCATAAATATGATTTCTTCCGAGCCAATTTCTTCGATTGATCCATATACTGGAGACGAGGGATGGAGTACGACTTGGGACAAGCCTAAGAGGGTCAAAAACTAAATACAAGTTTCATCAAAACAATCTTCAGCATATATCGTAAAAGATGAATGTAATGAAGTTTGGAGCAAATCATCCAAGAAAATATTGAATCAAAAACATAATACATCAAAACAAGCCTCCGTTCAAAATCTTCAACCAGTTAAGCCCGAGATGAAGATTTCACCACAGGAGCTGTCATCGTCAAAAATAAAGAAAAAGAAGAACACTTCCACTACAAAGATTGATAGCATGGGGTGTAGGATAGGGGCTGCCTCTACTAGATTTGTTGTCTCGGATTCGGGGAAGAAAATCCTCGAACCCTTTACTTNATCTTCAAAGCAATCTTCAGCATATATCGTAAAAGATGAATGTAATGAAGTTTGGAGCAAATCATCCAAGAAAATATTGAATCAAAAACATAATACATCAAAACAAGCCTCCGTTCAGAATCTTCAACCAGTTAAGCCCGAGATGAAGATTTCACCACAGGAGCTGTCATCGTCAAAAATAAAGAAAAAGAAGAACACTTCCACTACAAAGATTGATAGCATGGGGTGTAGGATAGGGGCTGCCTCTACTAGATTTGTTGTCTCGGATTCGGGGAAGAAAATCCTCGAACCCTTTACTTTGTATGATTATCTTTTCACCACTCCGGGGCTTTAGGAATATAATGATCGTGATTTAGACTATGTTTTAACTATTTCTAGTGATGAAGTAATCAATAATGACCAAGCTAGCCTCGATCTTGATTTCCGTAATAATCCTCAAATCATACTTGAGTCAGATGAACTTGCTAACAAGCATGAAGAGACATCAATGATACCAGCTATGATAGCATCGGGAGTGAGGAACCAATCCTCAAGAGCCAGGGTGCACCACTTGCCAACAACTTAGATCTTTCTGACAAAGAAGAAATATCAAAAGATTCAGTAATGATATCTCAAGAAGAAGAAATTACAAAAGTTAACTTAAGGAGTGGGAGAGTATTATCCCCAAGAACAGCTCAGATAGCTAAAGGAAAACAAATAGTAACTCAAGAAGAACTACCTCCACCTCCACCAGTGGAAGAACCATACAACCAAATAAAAATTGTAGGACCACATAAAGTGGATTACAACGTGCTAGCTCATCTTAGAAAGTTACAGGCCGGATTAAGCATCTTCGATGCTCTGATCCTGTCAAAGGAGATGAGAGATGCTCTGGTTACAACCTTGCATGCCCTAGACATTTGCTTAATTCAGTTGGCCAGCACATCCTCGGACGAAGTTTGTTCGTTGAAAGAACAGCCTGGGGTAACCTTCATAGATGAAGATTTGCTGCTTGGTACCGCTAACAACAACCGACCACTCTAGAACTTTGTTAACATCGACAGATTTATATGGTCCAGAGTTTTAGTAGATCATGTAGCATCTCTCAAGTTGATGAGTCTATGAACATTGGCATATTTGGACATTGAAGCTCAAAAGCTTACGACCAATAAAATGATGTTAAGAGGATTCAACCAAAAGGGAGAGAGAGCCCTTGGATCCATTGTATTGCTTATGAAGGTTGGATAACTAGTAAGAATTGCTAAATTCCATATCATCAATGCTCAGACCTCTTTTAACTCTCTACTGGGTCGACCATGGATTCATGAACACAACATGATTCCATCTTCTCTACACCAATATATTAAGTACTATTAAGAAAGACAACTACATTGCAGCCAAGGAGATCTACAACCATTTTCAGTTCATAAAGTTGGCATTCATGAAGATACTGCCTACTACGTGCCTCCAAAGAAATCTATCTTCTGTAGTGAAACTGTGACAAACAAAAATAAGGATTCAGAAGAAGTACAATGGTGGGGCTATTCAACTCTGCTTCAATGATCTTCCACCACTTTTTTGCAACATATTGGAGGAGGTTCTCTTAGTTCGCGCACCTGAGGTCGAGGTCGGGGATGTGGATAGGGAAGAACCAACTTAATCCTTGAATGAACTAGGTCAACCATCAACATTGATGATGAGGATCGTTTCAAAGATGAAATAATGATGACAAAATAGAAGAAACCTTAATATGACATATCTTTAGAAGATACGGAGAAAAGTGAATATGAGACAATGTATGATCGGATAAATCACTATCTAAATGTTATGACCCTTATTCTGATCCTCCCTCAAAAGGTCAAGAGTTTAGAGGTCAAGAAAGTCCGTAGTACTGGTTCAAAGTCGATCAAATTTTACCGAGCTTCTATCCTGTGACTCTTGAAAATTATGGGAATTTAGATGTGAATCCTAATGAATTAATGGAATTACCTTTTGGTTACTTTTGGCCTTATGTAGAAAAGTTAATTCAATAACTGAATTTAATAAAAAAAATGCCAAAAGATAAATTACAACTTCTTGAAAAGTTATGGAGTGTTAAAAGTCAAACTTACAACTCAAAAAAGGGTCTCAGATTTGGTACAATTAGACCAACCATTGATTCAAAATTTTGCATGATTGTTGCTAGTGAATCAGAAGAGGATTGCCTTGATATAGAAGATGACTCTACTAATCAGCTAATAGAAGATGCTCTGCCTTAATTTGAAGAAGAAATCAAGTCAACTATTGATGAGTTGAAAGAAATCAACCTCAGGACTGAAGAGCAACCCCGACCTACTTTTATAAGTTTTGTACTCAACGATGAAGAATCATTGAAATTGATCAAATTGTTAATGAAATTCAATAATTGCTTCGCATGGAGTAATGACGAATTGTTAGGACTGTCAGCAGAGGTTGCAGTTCTTAAACTCGAGGTGGGTAAGAATATAACCCTAGTAAAACAAGTTCCAAGAAGAATGCGCCTCAAAACAAAATAGTAAGTCATTGCCAAGGTGAATAAATTAATAGATGCTAACTTTGTAAAAGAAGAATAATACCTCACATGGTTGGCTAACATTGTACCTGTCAAGAAGAAATTTGGACAAATACGTGTTTGTGTCGACTTGAGAGATTTGAACAAGGCATGCCCAAAAGGCTAGTTTCCACTACCAATACCAGAAATGATAGTGGATATCGCTTCAGCACACAAAATTTTCTCTTTCATGGACCGATCATTGGGATATAATCAAATCAAGATGGCTCCCGAAGATGCAGCACTTACAGCCTTCAGAACGCTGATTAGAATTTTCTGCTACACAGTGATGTCGTTTGGCCTAAAAAATGCTGGAGCAACATATAAACATGCAATGACGAACATTTTTAACGACCTCATTTACAACTAAGTAGAATGCAACATGGATGATTTGGTCATCAAAATTAAATGAAAGATAGAACATTTGTATGATTTGATGATCGTGTTCAAACGGTTACGATGATATGACCTTAAAATGAATCATTTAAAATGTGCTTTTGGCGTTACCTCCAGGAAATTTCTAGGATTTGTTGTCCATCACCGGGGAATCGAGATCAACCTGGATAAGATTAAAGCTATCTTGGAAACACCACCTCCTAAAACCTTGAAACAACTACGTTTCTTCCTGGGGAAGTTGGCATATCTGAGACGTTTCATTTCCAATCTCTCAGGCAGGTGTCAGCCCTTCTCAACATTAATTAAAAAGGATGTCAAATTTGTTTGGGGAGAGAAATGTCAGTGGGTCTTTGAGGGTATCAAACAATACTTAATGACACCTTGCATTTTGACAGCCTCTATCTCAGGAAAACCTTTGATACTTTATACTGTGGCCTTAGACGACTCCCTTGGAGCCCTCCTAGCTCAAATCAACAACGAGGGTAAAGAAAACACACTTTACTACTTGAGTCGTCGTCTGATACCGATTGAAGTAAGGTATCCACCCATTGAAAAGCATGGTCTGACATTAATTTTACCGCCCAAAATCTTAAAAATTACATGCATCCTCATAAGATTACCCTAATTTCAAAAATTAATCTATTGTAATATTTGATGAGCGGACCAACACTCCGGACGTCTAGTAAGATGGTCAATGATCTTATTGCAATTCAATATAACTTTTTGTTCCCCTCTGTGCTATCAAGGAATAGGTTCTAGCAGACTTTCTCGCTGCACACCCACTGCCAGTTGGGTCCCCTCTCAACGATGATTTACTAGATTAGCAAATATTACAAATGAAAATCTCCAGTGCGCAACGCTGGGAGATGTACTTTGAGGAAGCTTCGTCAGCCAGAAAAGATGAAAGATCTGGCACAGTGATACCAGATGAAGCAGAGATTGTTTTGATCTTTATCACACTAGATAAGGGTATGTTAAGGTTCTCATACCACCTGAAAGAGTCGTGCACCAACAATGAAGCAGAATATGAAGTTTTAATCACCGGATTAGAATTGACAATCTCAATGGATATAACACATATTACCATCTTTGGTGACTCACAACACATCTTTTAATAAGTTGTTGGACAATAAAAGATTCTGAAACCAAGATTAGCGGAATACCATCAGTACATTTTGAAACTGCTAGAACAGATTCCCTATGTGACTTTCTATAAGATTCATAGGGGAGATAACGCCCATGCTGATGCTCTAGCAAAACTCGCTAAGGAGCTGGCATGTCCCCCAAAGGATTCCATTGAAATCACAGTACAAGAAAGATAAGTTTTGTCTCAAATCAACCTTGATAATCTACACAAGCTCGGAAAAGAATAAGCAATAAATGCAGTTGCCGGTATCAATGAAGGTTGGGCAAGCCATTAATAGAATATTTGCATACTGGAAAGCTACCAGAGGACAAGTTTGAGACACATCACATTGCAAAAAGGGATATCTTATGCTCTAGTAGGTAACTTCCTCTACATGAGATTATTCGACCAGAAGTGGCTGAGGTGTCTAAGCAAAACAGAGGCACAAAATATTGTTAAAGAAGTACATGATGGATTGTGTGGCGTTTACTAGTCGGGGCTGAAAATGAAAATGAAGATCAAAAGGCTCAGATATTATTGACAAACAATGATGTCTGATTACATGGAAATAGCCAAAATATGTCACCAGTGTCAGGTGCATGGGGTGGTCTTGAACCAACCTCCGAATGTCATACACCCAACCATTGCCTTGTAGCCATTCGAGTGTTGGGGCACGGACATAACAGGTCTGATTGACCCGTCATCTTTGAAAGGACATAGGTTTATACTTATCACTACAGATTATTTCTCCAAATTGGCAGAGGCAGTTCCACTACGAGAGGTTACGACACAGCACATTCATTAGTTCTTCAAAAGCCAAGTCGTCTACCGTTTCAGACCACCATGAAGAATAATTTCCGACAATGGGACAACATTCGAAAGGAACAAAATTAAAAATTTCATCAAAAGACACGAGACACATTGGAGAAACTCTATAATTTACTATCCTAGAAAATGGATTGGTTGAAGCCTTCAACAAAACACTAGTACAGGATTTAAAGAAAACATTGGATGAAAACAAAAAGGATTGGCACAACAAATCGCTAGAAGCTTTGTGGGCCTACCAGAAGACATTCAAAACTCCCACTCAGTGTACACCTTAGATGCTCGTGTACGGGTCCAAGGTCGTGCTACCATTAGAAGTTCAGAAGCAGTCTCTACCATTAGGAAAGCTTGAAGAAGTTTCTCCCTTGTCTAGAACATAAATGTTCCCCTCACGAAGAGACTGCTTCTGTAACATATAGTGTATGGTCGCTGCTAAGAATCAAAGGATTATTTTCTGCTTTACTACATTATAGTAAATATAATATATATCAGAGATACTCAGCCTATGATATGTCCTTGGCATGACATATTTTGGATGTACTTTGATGCATTTAACATATTGTACTTTTTGAGGCGTTAGCCTACACTTGATCTATAACATTTATTGGAGCAGATTAATGAAATTTCTTTCATAAATTTATTTTTTTGTTCAATTGCCCCAATTGTATGATGGATAAAAGACACGAACCATAAGTTGGTTCAAAACTACCATGACCAAAGAACGAAACAACAAAATTTGACAATAATAAAAAAATATAAAAAAATAAAATAACCAACAAACAAACAACAAAATAAATCTCTTTTAAAAAAATCAACAAACTAAAATTAAATTTTTGAAATCATATTTTAAAATTTAAACATGACAAAAACAACAAGAAAATAAAATAAACCTGTTGATTTGATTCTCTTGATTTCAAGGTCTCTTACTCTCTACTAGCGTAGCACAACTATCTTTGTCTACACTAATTCTTTTAACATCCCGTGGATTTTCATGTTCTGCACAAAACCTCACAAAATTTCACAAATCTTCTTCAACAATTTTAGCCTTCTCACACAACACATATCTTTGGATTCAACATCACCAACTCTCATTTTTTAATCAGTCCTTAACTTCTGATTCACTCCTTTGAGGTCGGTCCTTACCTTCTGACACTCTCTTTTAAGATTGATCCTTAACTTTCAATTTTCATTTTTGAATTAGTCCTTAACTTCTGATTCACTCCTTTGAGGTTGATCCTTATTTTCAGACACTCTCTTTTGAGATTGATCCTTAACTTTCAATTATCATAATTGAATCAGTCCTTAACTTCTGATTCACTCCTTTGAGGTCGGTCCTTACCTTTCAACACTCTCTTTTTAGATTGATCATTAACTTTCAATTCTAATTTTTGAATCAGTCCTTAACTTCTGATTCCTTTCCCTTCGAGGTCGGTCCTCACCTTCCAAAGCTCTCTTTTGAGATTGATCCTTAACTTTCAATTATCACTTTTGAATCAGTTCTTAACTTTTGATTCACTCTTTTAGAGGTCGGTCCTTACCTTTCGACACTCTCTTTTGACATTGATCATTAACTTTCAATTATCATTTTGGAATCAGTCCCTAACTTCTGATTCACTCTATTCGAGGTCGATTCTTAACTTCCGACTCTCTTCCTGAAACTGATCATTAACTTTCAATTCTTATTTTTGAATTAGTCATTAACTTCGTTTTCACTCATTTGAGGTTGGTCTTTACCTTCCGACACTCTCTTTTTAGATTGATCAATAACTTTCAATTCTCATTTTTGAATCAGTCCTTAACTTTTGATTCACTCTTTTCGAGGTCGGTCCTTACCTTCCGACACTCTCTTTTGAGATTGATCATTAACTTTTAATTCTCATTTTTGAATCAGTCCCCAACTTCGGATTCACTCTTTTGAGGTTGGTCCTTAACTTCCAATTATCTTCTTGAGTTTGATCATCAACTTTCAATTCTCATTTTAGAGTCAGTCCTTAACTTCTGATTCTCTCTTTTCGAGGTCGGTCCTTAACTTTTGAATCTTATCTTTTAATTGATCATTAACTTTCAATTCTCATTCTAGACTCAGTCCTTAACTTCAGATTCCTCTCTTCTTTAAGGTTGGTCCCTAAGTTTCAACCTTCTTTTGAAATTAGTACCTAAACTTCAACTCCCACTTTGGGGTCAACACTTACATACTGATTCCCATCCGATATGGACACTTAAAGTCTGATAACTCAAAACCAACTCTCCAATCCCCAGTGATAGTCCCTACATCTTGATTTTGTTCTAATATTCATCTCCTAATTCCCCAGCAGAAACAAATAATACACACAATTCTACACCCCTTTTGTGTTTGTTGAATTAGGAGTCTGTATTGGTTTTGTTGATCTCGTCGGCCAACACCAATACGTGCAGTGTGCTTACCAAGTACACCACACCTATTGGTGGTCCATTTGTTAACCTCACTTTTGGTTGAGGTCTAGTCCTTCCTCTTTAGTAGCCTAGGTTCTAGCCATAGGACTTTCCTTTGGACTATTCCTAGAAAACTAGAAAAAATTCAAAACTCCTTTTTGCTCAACTTGAAGCTCTACATATTGGTCCTAACCTCTAGCACTTAGTAGGTGGGGTCATTATGAGGGACCTCAAGGAGAGTTCCCATAGGACTGCTTGACCTAAGGTTTAACCGTAGGTGTTGGTCTAGAGCTAAGGCACTCACTACAATCACCTCACTCACAATCACTCAGTACCCTAAACCCAAAAGTTCCTTGACTTTAATCCATTAATCCTTTGGAAGACCCATGTAGATGGTCCCCTAAACCCACTGGCCCAGGCTGCGGTTTAGCTAAGACCAATACATAAAGGACCCAAATGGGGTTTCCGTTGGTCCATGGCTTATTTATGGTGGTTAGCTCCCCAATTCTACCAAAGATACCAAATTTGGCATTTTGTCTCTAAACTCCCCCCAAATTACTTAAATACCTTTGAAATCCTAAGTTTGACCAAAATTCCCAAATTTACCCAAAATATCAAGATTTGTTCAAAATTCATTTCAAATTTTTTGAAAATACCCAAATTACCCAAAATCACAAAAAAATTGTCAAATTACCAAAATACCCCTCCTTAGCCCAAAATTTCAAAAATTCCCAAATATCCCAAAAATTTCCAAAATCTTCCAAACATTCCTAATTTCATTTTTCTCAACTACCACATGACCCAATTTGGACAATTTGACCATCTTTGTCCAAAACCCCCAAATTGCCCTTAAAAGGCCCAATCTCCTCAAATCCACCTCAAATGTCCATAAAATTGGTCCCAATTTTCCCCAATTTAAATACTAAAATTAAATTCACTTTTCATATGACCGATCTAAACCAAATCCAAGCTTAATTGGCCCATTCTTTGAGCCTAATTTTGATTTAGGTCAAAGCCCCAATTTTGGCCACATGACCTAATCTCGCCCAATTAAACCCACAGCCCACTCAATTGCAACAATTTATGTTGAAAATGCTTCATAACATTCATAAATATCAAACTAGACCTTCAATTGGCCTTGGTGATGCCCCAATTTAATTTAATTTCAACCTAAGTCAAAAGCCCAAAATTTGCCCCAAATTGGCTATGCGTCCAAAATTCACAAAATTGATTGCCTTAACCCTAAAACTGGCACCTAATTCTTGTTGAAAACTCTTCATCACATTCTTATTGACCATTTTCAACAATCAATTTGGACTTATCCCAAGCCTAGCCCAAGTTAGACCCAAGTCTAGCCCAACATGCCCAAATTCACTAAAATTCTAAAATCCTTCAAATTGAAACTGTAATTGAACTCAAAATCCTTTCAATACATCACCAAAAATGTTCATTACAATCACCTACATCAAATGAATCAATCAATTGGGTCAATTAACATGGCTAGCCTAGCCTAAACCCAAGCTTCAGCATTTGCACCCACTTGGACCCATGCACCAAAATTGACCTAGACATATCAAATTGGTGAAGGCAAGGCCACCACAACCAAATTGTGGACCATATTGACCAAGTAAAACCCCATGGAACCACCCAAATGAGCCATGCACCAAGGGATCCCCAAATCAAGGGATTTGATTCCAAATTTGCTTAAGCTAAGGATATTTTTGCCAAAACTAANGATGAGCCATGCACCAAGGGATCCCCAAATCAAGGGATTTGATTCCAAATTTTCTTAAGCCAAGGATATTTTTGCCAAAACTAAACACCAACCCATTTAATTGCTGTGACATATTTCCCTAGCTCATCTGACCTCCTAGCCACCTCCCCTGGCCTGGTCGGCTGGCCTAGTGGCTGAAAAATGTCTAAAATGAGAACTTCTCAAATCCCTTGATTTGGGGATCCCTTGGTGCATGGCTCATGTGGGTGGTTCCATGGGGTTTTACTTGGTCAATATGGTCCACAATTTGGCTGTGGTGGCCTTGCCTTGACCAAGTTAACATGTCTAGGTCAATTTTGGTGCATGGGTCCAAGTGGGTGCAAATGCTGAAGCTTGGGTTTAGGCTAGNAATTTGGGGATCCCTTGGTGCATGGCTCATCTGGGTGGTTCCATGGTGTTTTACTTGGTCAATATCGTCCACAATTTGGCTGTGGTGGCCTTGCCTTGACCAATTTAACATGTCTAGGTCAATTTTGGTGCATGGGTCCAAGTGGGTGCAAATGCTGAAGCTTGGGTTTAGGCTAGGCTAGCCATGTTAATTGACCCAATTGTTTGATTCATTTGATGTAAGTGATTGTAATGAACAATTTTGGTGAAGTATTGAAAGGATTTTGAGTTCAATTACAGTTTCAATTTGAAGGATTTTAGAATTTTAGTGAATTTGGGCATGTTGGGCTAGACTTCGGTCT
>JXCR01041485.1:0-14679 GCA_002079205.1 Phalaenopsis hybrid cultivar
CCAACACTTCTTAGAGAAGAATTCACACTTAAACTCACCACAAAAACTCAAAACTATAAAGATAATAACTAACTAATGATGTGGAATGACGTGGAATGTAGGCGTGTGAAGAGAAAAACAGAGTGAGTGGAAGAATGCGAAATGGTGCGAAGGGGAGGGGGGGGGGGGTTTCTAATCAAAATTTTTCCCTAAATAGAGCCTAGGGTCGGTTCTCGAGTAGGTGCATCCAAAAACTATTCAAAAAATGTCCAAATTCATCGAATCTTCTAGAAACATGGTTTGCATCGACACTGGCGCCGTCGACGTCAGAGGCCATTTAATTTAATCCGCCTTCTCTATCAAACGACACCGTCAGCATTGAATTTTTTTTAAAATTCTCCATTTTGACGCCAAATTTCATTCTTTTTGCTTCCGTTTTGCTCCAAGTCCTAAAAATCAACAACCTGCAATAAAACATAAAAAAATATCTTCCATTAAAGTGCAATATCACCAAAAGTGAGTATAAAATATGGGTCTAAAAATGCATATATTTTTGGTGTATCAATTTACGTTGTACTGAACGAACGATCTCGAGATCATAAAAAATATTGTTTGTATTAAAACATCATTTGCAACTAATTTAATAATTTTTATTCTATTATCTTAATTAATACTTTTAATTGAGTATAAATCTTTATAGCTTTGTAGCCAATTAATTTTTTTTTAAAATACCACCCATCAATATATATATAATTGATGAGTAGTATTTTGAGGCAATACGAGCCGAATATTAACGAACAAATGTTGGTTCGTGTTCGACTCATTAACTTAGCGAACGAGCCGAACATGAGTTTCTTAACTAGCCGAACATGAGCTATTCACGAACAACGAGCCGTTTTGACAACCCTAGGTGACTCTATGAGTTTGAGGTCAAAACAGATCTCTTTGACCTCACTCCTTGTGTTAGTGCAGCTTGGGCGATGTCAGGTTTCAGATCCTTGACATCCAACGTTTGCTCTAGAAACGTGCGATAAACTTCCACAAGCTCTCGTTGCCTCCTCGCTTCAGTTGTCATAAGGATCAGAAGCTCTTCTTAGGCCTTAGGGTACTGACAAATTGCGATCGAAAAAGTTCCTGAACTCCATAAAACCCGTGATTACACCCACGGACAACCCGTCGAACCATCTTAATGCGGTTGATCTCGACATTGTGAAGAATAATGTGAAGAATAACTTATACTTAAGGGCATCATAAATTTTTAACATGCATATGGACGATTCAAATGATGCAAGGTGGTCATTGGGATCCGAACGTCCTTTATATGATTCTAAGTCGGGCTTCTTAAACTTCTTCAGGGGTTCAGATTCAAAGACCTGTAGGGAGAAAACATTCTTTAGATGCCTCTGTACCTCGGTCCACATTGATTGATTCCTCTCCTCTGTGGGAAAAAATCTGACATTGTCTTGGTTCAACCCATCTTTAGGCTTCTCATGTAAGTGGATCACTATTCCTCAATTGTTTGTTGGTGGTTCTCCTTGAGGGGGGTTAGGCGTCTCTTGTTGGGTGAGTTCTTCCTTTGAGACTAGGACAACTTCTAAGGCATTTGCTCCAGGGCTTCAACAAATGGAATGTTTATTGTCAATTTCCTCAATATTTCTAAAAAATTTTTAAATTAGTTGTCTTTATTTTTCTGCTTCAATCTTTGAGAAAATGGAGGTGGTGGTCTTTCTATAGTAATTTTCATTGGTTTGATAGGATATTCTGACTCAATATGAAAAGTTTCATTAGAACTTTCATTTTCTACCCCTTTTTTTTCAATTTCAACTTCTTTTTGAACTTTTGTTTCCAATTCTTTTCCACTTTTCAGTTGAATATCCTTAATTTGTTCTTTATTCTGATCTTTAGGATTAACTTCAACATCACAATACAAAGTTCCTGGAGGTCTATTGCTAAGTGCATTTTCTTGATTTTGTAATTGACTTCTCATTTGTAATATTAATTCTTCAGTGATAGTTTCTTCTCCTTACTCTGTAAATTGCTATTTAAACGTAGAGGTTAATAAGATTTATAGTTTGAATTCCCTTGATTGTTGGAGTTTCCCAATGGGTTCGCAATATTGTTCCCTCATTGCGGATTTACAACATTAGAGTTATTGTTACTCAAACTGAAATTCAGGTGATTTTTTCAACCATGATTATAATAATTGGAATAAGGATTATTAGATTGGTTGTTTATTGCATTTAAAGTCTCATACGAAGATTGAGATTCTATCATTTATCCCAATAATTTTTTCTTAAGCACAGGAGGTGTCTGAGAATAGTTCATTACATATTGATCTATCATCTTTGTTATTGCATCAATTTGAGCAGCCAACATAAATATTGCATCAATTTGAGTAGCCAATATAGATATTGCATTAGAATCATGAATACTAGCTACTCTTGTTGGATTTACCCTTTCAGAGGACCATTGAAAATTATTAGCAGTTATCTCTTCAATTAAAGAATACACTCATCAAATGGTTTTGACATTAATGATCCACCAGTAGTAGCATCAATTATTGATCCAAAAGATTTAATCAATCTATTATAAAAATTTTGAATTATTTAAGAATATGACAACATATGGTGTGGTCACTTCCTAAGGAAATCTTTAAATCTTTCCCAAGCTTCTTAAATTGATTTCTCATCAAATTGACAAAAAGATGTAATTTTATTTCTAAGCTTAGCAGTTTTCGACGGTGGGAAATATTTAAATAAAAAATTTTGTGATAAGTCTCCTTAAATTATGATAGATCAAGGTGCTAACGAGTTTAACCACATCTTAGCTTTATCCCTTAATGAAAAAGAAAAAGGTCTAAGTTTGATGACATCATTCGATACTCCATCATAATTAAATGTAAACACAATTCTAGAAAACTAGCAAGATATAAGTTAGGATCTTCAATCGGTGTTCCATCAAATTTATTATTTTGTACCATCTGGATAATAACTGGTTTAAGCTCAGATGAATTGATACCTACATCAGAGTTTTGTGTTCAAATGAATTTCATCTACTGTAGGATAAACATAATCTCGTAAAGGTTTATGATGATGTTAATTTTCATTTCCAATTATTTAAGTTGTAAGACATTTTGTTCAAATTATCTATCTCTTTTTGTTATTTTCAAAATTTTCTAATTATTCTTTCTAACTCCGAATCGTATGATATTAAACTTATCGATCTTAAACTATGCATACTCAAACACAATAAGCAATAAAAATAAGTAAACACACTAAAATATAAAAATATTTAATTAAACTACAAAAAGTATATTAGTTCAAATAAAGTGTTCTCAATTATAAAGTAATTACCGTTACTTCTCGGCAATGACGCCAAAAACTTGATGCAGGCAGTTTTATGTTGTGCGTTGTAAATATCTTTCAATATTACAATACACGCATGACATCACTAATCGTAAAAATATAGTTCAATCCTAATAAAAATAAATTCAGTATAAATAATTTTATTTTTTAAAATCTCTAAGCTGTCAAATTTGTAATAATAACATAAGTATATGTATCGCTCAAATACTAAAGGGCTATAATGAAGTCTTAAGTATTGATCTCACAGGGAGATGAAAATTCTTATGGCTATAATGTCAAACACAATATTCAAACTATAAATCTTAGGTAGGCAAAACAAATCTAAAGTAAATTTAATGTGTGTTAAATGAAATACAATTAAAAGAATTAAGTTAATTAAATTAATTGCTAAACTTCAAAAGTAAACATATAAAGACTAAACAAAATTTTGAAACGAATGGTTCAAATTTAAGAAAATATTATTCCCCTTTATAACGAGTTTATGGAGTGTCAAGAAATTAAAATCATTTAAACTACATATAAATTTGTATTGTGCAAAATAGAAGCAATCCTATTATTTACCCTCTGAGAGTGCATAAGGAACATCGACTAATCCATAGTTTGGTCCCTAAATCCGTGATTAGGTTGAGAGGAGATTGGCTGCCACTCTAGAGCTCTCACTTCTCCCTCACATGAGAGATAACAATCTCGCTTTAGTTTCCAAACCACTTGACCAAGTTGAAGATTTTAATCTGCCACCTTAAAATCTCCAATTATGTGCCCATCAAAGTATATTTCTCTATTTATTTGCATGCAACCCCATAGATTACATTCTCACCCATGAAATTGAATGTGACTCTTACCTAGTTGTAGAAATCATAGCCTTTTTGGATCATACGTTTCTTAACCAAATTTAACCTTTCAATTGGCCAGATCGAAAAGGAAATGAAAATCCGAGTTCGAATCATCACAATTTATTGACATTTAAAACCTTATAAAATAAAACAAATTCTTCACAAAACCATATCTCATTATAGGGAGATGGATAAAGAAGAGAACTCAGAATTCATGAAAAAGATACGACAGAACACAAATTTCATATATAAAAATAAGTTTACAAGATAAAGAAAGAAAAGAACACAACTTCTCTCACACTCCTTCCTAAACAAATCTTTAGAAGTTCTTTTTAAGCACTTTCTCTCTTTACAATCACCCTCAATTCTTTCTTAGAAGTGTAATGAAGAAGAAATTTCTCACATTCCCTCTCCTCTTACAACACTAGAAAAAAATCCTCTCTTTTCCAAGTCTTCTCTCTCACGTCAAAATCTTCCTCTCAATCTCACACCCCCCTCTTTTTTAGACTCCTTTCCCTTTTTATTAGGGTTAGCCTTCTTTCAAAAGGAATTCAAAATTCCCTCTAATTCTCCCCCAAAAGTCACATCTTTTAACACCAAGAAACAAGTCCCTTCATCCAAGAGACATATCTCTTCATTAAAGATCATTTCCAAAGTGTTTAGATGCATTGAACCACTTAATGAGACGTTTGAATTGTTTGGAACCATCAAAAACCGCTAAAAAATAGTCAGAAACTGCCTTACTCCATCTTAATTCGTCTCTGGCGCCTATGACACCAGCCTAATGAAGTCTACAATGTTCTCTGATATCTGGCGCTTCTGACTCCGCTTATCTGTAAAATGGCGCCTCTGGCGCCAATTTCCTGAAAAATGGCATCTCTGGCGTCGGGATCATGAAAATATCCATTTTGGCTCTAAATTTTATTCTTTTTGGTACTTTTTGCTTCAAATGCCTAAAATTGATATACTTGCAACAAAAACATGAACATACACTTCTTTAAAGTACATCATCATCAAAATAAACATAAAATCTATACATAAAATAGTACATTATTTTATTTTATCATACATCCACAGGCAGGTTCGTTCGAGTATGAGCTAATATAATATTTAACATTATGCTTCATTTTAATAACACTTTTTATCAGACAAATATTATTTTGCTGATGCTGGATATCTACTGCAACGAGGGTACTTAAAGTCATTTACTGACACAAGTTTTCACATACCGGACTTTGAATGTGCAAGCAACATTACACGAGACATTAAAGAAATGTTCAATAAACGTCATTCATCGTTACATGAAGTCATTGAGAGAACATTTGGTGTGTGAAAAAAAAAGAGGGTGATACTGCGTGATATTCCTTCTTATAAGTTCCCCAAGCAGGTGTAGATTGCGTTTGCTGTGATGACTCTCCACACTTACATTCGAAAACATCATTCACGTTGCGACATCGACTTCCATTTGACGAATGAGGATAAAGAACACGTACCTGCGGAAGCTTTTGAGTACTGTCTAGGACAGTCTTTGCCAAAATAGGACGATGACACTCCGACCACTTCTACTATAGACGGGGAAGGTGCAAGCGAGATGAAAAAGTTGAGAGAACAGATTATGACCCCTGCAATGAGAAAGTATTAGGTGCTATTGCTATTGAAAGAACATTTAATTTACAAGCTAGAAATTGTTTGCAAGATCACTGCTCTATGGGGTGAATTTTCAATATCTTTGCATAATTTTTTCATCATTTATTTAGGAGGAGGCCATATTATGCTCTAGGGGAGATTTTTGGGATTTTGTTGGGTATTCATTAACTATAGAGATTTTGTTGGGCATTTCATTCGGTACTCCTATTTTTCTTTGGCGCATTTGGATACATGCCATTGAATTCCTATATATTTGCATATATAACACCTGAACTTCTTTTACATTTATACACTTTTTTAGCATCTCTATATTAACCTTTAAAATGTGAAATGCACCTGGCATATATGTAAAAATTGAAGTTTAGGTTTTATATATGTAAATACATAGGAATTGACTGGCATGTATGTAAATCTTTGTAAAAAATTAAAATTTAGGTGTTAGATATGCAAATACATAGGAGTTGAGTGGTATTTATGTAATTATCTATTTGAAGGTTGAAGTTCTGGTGAAATTGTCAACTAGTAATTGTGTAATTAGCTTCTTTTTTAACTAAGAATTATGCAGTATGGCATAGATTAGTCAGGAATAATAGCTGCTATATGCACATTTTAATGAGATGAGGAGTCATAAATTTGAATAGTGGTGATAACTTCCATCTTCCCCTTTCCAGTCATTATAAGAAACATTCTTCTAATATGTAATATTTATAAAACCTGAAAATGATCTATAGAAGGTTTCGTTTCCCTTAAAAATTGATGCATTTATATCGTTGTTTTGTTTTGCAATTCGATGTGACTACGATCTTTTGATTGATTTTTCGAGTGCAAAATTTTATTTTTTTAAAACTTTGAGCTGCATCGTGCTTATTGCGATTGTATCGTTTTATCATTGAGGTAGATAAGTAAGGTAATCAAAGCTTAGATTCTTGAATTAAAGTTACTTGGCAGAATTGGGAGGCAAGGTCGTGCTGTGATGCCATGGAAGAGTGATTGTCCGATCAGATCTTCCGGAATATTTAGTTGTGGATAGTTGGCACCTTTCTGCTGCATACTTATTGAACGCCTTCATATATTTCGATCTATGATCATTCCTGTAGATAGCGGCTAAACTTCCAACAAAGGGCAAAGTATGTTGTGATTGTAGTTGCACTCCACTGTAGGGCCTTGATTAACTGTAGTTTGCTACTTTCTAAGTATTATCCTGATTTGGGGGAAAAAGAAAGAAAGTGCAAGTTGTCATTTGTAAGGCCATGATGATTGAAAGTTTGTGGGAAAAATGTCCTTTTCATGATTGAAAGTATGAAAAATGAACTAAATGATGTATATTGATCTATAGTGGCTCAATCTATGATTCCATTAAATTGTGTGAAGGTTTGTTAGGCTGAAATGTCTTCCTAAGATTTTAACTGACTCTTCCGTGCAACCACAGGTGTGGCAGCCTCTCAACAAACACTTGTTGTTGGTCATCTTCAGCTAATATTCATATGAGCGACTGCTTGCATTGTATCTTTGCCCATAATCGACATATTCCAAGAAATTTTGCAATGAAATAATGAATTTATGTAATTATCTGTTATTGAAAAACTTAAGTAGCAAAGTTTGATTCCAGCTGAATGTGCACCTTGGACTCATACCAAGTTACCAACAATGATATGCTCAATAATCGTTCTGCTTATGTATAATGGTTTAGTGATTATTTCAAAACCTTAATTGATGACTTAGACATGCTAGAATGTGTATTTGGACGTTAAGCAGACCTGTGCTAAATTAAGCACCGACGCTTAAGCACATCAATTATGTACTTTTATTACTAATAATATTGGAGCATTTATGTCCATTCCATAAAATTTTTATGTATTAGACATACAAAAAATATATTAAAATTTATGTATTATACATACAAATATATATTAAATTATAATTACGTAAATCTTCCCATAATATATAAAATGCTCGTTTATATTTGCACAGTCTAATCATTATTTATTTTTATTTTTTTTTTAGCTATGTCCTCGGCATGTTGAATAGTTATACCTACACTAGGATGTGTTCACTATTTATTTACCTCATTGATGTTATCATATTGGAGTTTTTTTTTTCTCTTCAGTCGCAATCAGGAAAATATGAGCTCAAGGATTTCCGGGCCATCCACGCGATTGCTCTGCCACTGTGGCCTCTAAACTTCTCTGTTGACATCACGACGGCTGCACAACTACGGGAGAAAGTTCTATAGCTGCCCACGAAGCATCACAGAATAGTGCCGCTTCTTCTGTTGGGCAGACAGTTAGACGGATTCCCCAGACGATGACGATCGGGAGTGGAGAACATCAATCGAGGAAAGTCTAGCACGGGAGCTACACCGTCGGAATGTTAAAACTAATTTAATAATCTTATTAATTATCATTGTAATTGTTTTAGATTTTTTTTTGCTCTCTTGATATTCACTGTGACGTGAGATGATTATCTGTAATTCTGAACTGTTTTATTTGAACTTTTTTCTTAAAAGTATCAAATTTATGGCTTCTGAGATTTTGCTTCTAATGTATCATACATAAGACTGTTATTGTTTTGTTCCAAATAGTTTAAATAAATAGGGGCAGAATGGTCATTTTTCAGAAATGACTGCCCCACTGCTGTTTTAACACAGTTGCAACAAACAACCAGTCAGCTTTCCCACAGCAGCTTCCTGGGACAGTGCTGCTGCAGCTGCGCCAAATAGAACCTTACTGTTTCACCCGAACGAAACAAATAGAACTTACTGGAAAGCTATCCCGCCATTTGTATGATACGTCAACAATGACACGTCAACAATGACGTTAGCTTCCAATTATTTGAGAGAAGTTGGATATTAAAGAGTTCATTTATTTTTCGACCTAAAACCACTAATGAAGCGTGTTCCTTCTCTATTTAATGAACCCCCAATCTATTATGGAGTGGGACCAATTACATATATTGTCACATTTCTTATGAATCTTTTAGAATAAAATAGTTACGTGACATTTTCAAATTGACTTCCACACATAGCTCTACTTATGTTATCCACATGTAATAATTTTTTTTGCAAACTAAAGAGTCCCTCAATTATAAAACTTGATGAAAAGCTGAACCTCTGTTCGTCTGCACATCAGCAATGACGATAAGTTCAAATTATTTTGTAAGGTTATGAAAATTGGACCAGACATCGAACCAACAGAAGAAACAATTCAAGATTCAAACCGGGGATCGACAAGATGAGACTATATATAAATAAAATTAATTAAGTTACCTAAATGACATAAGAATAATGTAATAATATAAATATAAATAAATAAATAATGAAAATATAATATGTAATATTATAAAAAATTCTTCACGAATGTGTCAACTTTTTTAATCTTTTGTGTACTTGTCACTTATATAAGTAATATATATATTTCACTACCGTACTTCATTTAATTTGCGTCAGGTCTCATTTAATTTGCTTCAGATTCATACTATGAACAAATCAAATCACGTGCAATCACATGCCACGGCTATGCCGCCGAATGCGGTTTTTAAAACTCGGAACCGGTTCGCGGGTTAACTGGTCGAATAACCGGTTCAACAAATTTTCAGCATTTTACCGGACCGGGCCGGCTGCCGGTTCGCGGTCCTTATCTATATAATGAACCTACCAATCCATCACGGGGTAAGACCAGCCACACATAGCTTACATCTTCAACCTCACTTCAGCAAGAAAATGGGAACTGAAGCCAAAAAGCTTCACATGCTCTTCTTCCCTTTCATGGCGCAAGGCCACATGCCTCCCATGATCAACATGGTCAAGCTCTTCGCCGCCCATGGCGCCCGCATCACCATTCTCACCACGCCTGTCAATGCCGCCAACATCCGCCCCACCATCGACGACTCCATCCATATCCACATCATCCCCTTCCCCTCCGCAGACTTCGGCCTCCCCGACGGGTGCGAAAACGACTCCCTCCTCATCAACGATGACCAACGCATCAGCTTTTTCAGAGCCGTCGCTTCTCTCCGCCACCATTTTGATGCTTCGCTCCAAGACTTGCGTCCTGATTGCGTCGTCACCAGCATGTTCTTGCCTTGGACTTACCATGTTGCAGCCGCGCGAGGTGTTCCGCGGCTTGTCTTCAGCGGCGCTGGCAACTTTGCAGCTTGTGCCTTCATTGCTTTCCATCGGTGTCGTCACGTATTGGAGGACAAGGTTGAGTCTTTCATTCTCCCCGGCCTCCCACACCAAATCGAGATGTTAAGAACTCAAGTCGTGGATGTAAAAAAGTTAGCAGGAACCTCCTTTGAGTTCTTGTTGGAGATGCTTAATGAAGCCTTGGAGTTGGAACCGAAGAATTATGGCACGTTGTCGAACAGCTTCTACGAGCTAGAGCCTGAATATGCTGACCACTATCGCAAAGAGGTAGGGAGGGCGTGGAACGTCGGCCCTGCTTCTCTCTACAAGGAGGCGGACAACAAGACTTCAAAAGATGGGGAGCAGCCGGCCTCCGCTGACGAGTGTTTAAAATGGCTGGATAAAAAACCAGCAGGCTCAATCGTGTACATGTGCTTTGGCAGCGGTAGTAGTTTCTCGGCAGAGCAGTTGAGAGAAATGGCGCTCGGGCTCGAAGCCGCAGGGCATCCGTTTGTTTGGGTGGTGAGGGACGAAGGTCACCAGTGGGTTCCGGATGGATTTGAGAAGAGAATTCAAGGGACGGGATTAGTGATAAGAGGATGGGCGCCACAAGTGCTGATACTGAATCATGCTGCGGTTGGGGGATTTGTGACTCATTGTGGGTGGAATTCGACCTTAGAGGGGATTAGTGCGGGGGTACCCATGGTGACATGGCCGTTGAATGCAGATCAATTCTATAATGAGAAGTTTTTGGTGGAGGTTGTTAAGGTTGGGGTGGCGGTGGGGTCGAAGGTGTACACTTTTGATGCTAAAGCGAGGCCGGTGGTGAAGGCTGATGCCATTGAGGCAACGGTTAGGGAGGCGATGGGGAAAGGGGAGAAGGCAGAGGAGAGGAGGATGAGGGCAATGATGCTTGCGGAAATGGCCAAGAGAGCTGTGGACAAGGGGGGTTCGTCGTTGGAGGAGATCCAAAATTTTATGCAGGAGTTGATGGATCGGAAAAAGCATGCATAGCGTATCTTGGGGATGTTGAAATATAAATTTGATTTTAGTTGTTTAAATAAAGTTTAATTTCTAGAAGCTTATTCTAGAATATGTGGTAGGTATGAAATTATTGTGTAGTAGGTGTGGTAGGTGTGAAATTATTGTGTAGTAGGTATAGAATTATTTGTAACAATTGGATTAGAATTGTGGTGACACAATCCTAGCCATTAATTTAGGAGGTGCCACTAGTATAAATAGGGGTGAAGTCCTTGAGTTTGTATCAAGCCAAGTAAATGTGATAAATAAGAGTGAAACTTTTTCCATAAGTTTTTTTAGCATTTGTCATCTCCTAAAAGCTTCTTCATTCCAACAAAGTGGTATCAGAGCGTAAAGATTCCATTACAGAGCAATGACAAACGGTGACATGGTTTCGTTCCAAGTCCCGATGCTTAAGGAAAGCATCTACGACAATTGGAGTATCAAGATGAAGGCACTCCTTGGAGCGCATGACTTTTGAGAGGTTGTGGAGAAATGCTACGATGAGCAAAGCTATGAGTCTGCTTTATCCACAACACAAAAGGATAACTTAAGAGACTTGCGAAAGAGAGACAATAATGCTCTCTTCCTCATCTATCAAGCTTTAGATGAAGATNGGCCATCCACGCGATTGCTCTGCCACTGTGGCCTCTAAACTTCTCTGTTGACATCACGACGGCTGCACAACTACGGGAGAAAGTTCTATAGCTGCCCACGAAGCATCACAGAATAGTGCCGCTTCTTCTGTTGGGCAGACAGTTAGACGGATTCCCCAGACGATGACGATCGGGAGTGGAGAACATCAATCGAGGAAAGTCTAGCACGGGAGCTACACCGTCGGAATGTTAAAACTAATTTAATAATCTTATTAATTATCATTGTAATTGTTTTAGATTTTTTTTTGCTCTCTTGATATTCACTGTGACGTGAGATGATTATCTGTAATTCTGAACTGTTTTATTTGAACTTTTTTCTTAAAAGTATCAAATTTATGGCTTCTGAGATTTTGCTTCTAATGTATCATACATAAGACTGTTATTGTTTTGTTCCAAATAGTTTAAATAAATAGGGGCAGAATGGTCATTTTTCAGAAATGACTGCCCCACTGCTGTTTTAACACAGTTGCAACAAACAACCAGTCAGCTTTCCCACAGCAGCTTCCTGGGACAGTGCTGCTGCAGCTGCGCCAAATAGAACCTTACTGTTTCACCCGAACGAAACAAATAGAACTTACTGGAAAGCTATCCCGCCATTTGTATGATACGTCAACAATGACACGTCAACAATGACGTTAGCTTCCAATTATTTGAGAGAAGTTGGATATTAAAGAGTTCATTTATTTTTCGACCTAAAACCACTAATGAAGCGTGTTCCTTCTCTATTTAATGAACCCCCAATCTATTATGGAGTGGGACCAATTACATATATTGTCACATTTCTTATGAATCTTTTAGAATAAAATAGTTACGTGACATTTTCAAATTGACTTCCACACATAGCTCTACTTATGTTATCCACATGTAATAATTTTTTTTGCAAACTAAAGAGTCCCTCAATTATAAAACTTGATGAAAAGCTGAACCTCTGTTCGTCTGCACATCAGCAATGACGATAAGTTCAAATTATTTTGTAAGGTTATGAAAATTGGACCAGACATCGAACCAACAGAAGAAACAATTCAAGATTCAAACCGGGGATCGACAAGATGAGACTATATATAAATAAAATTAATTAAGTTACCTAAATGACATAAGAATAATGTAATAATATAAATATAAATAAATAAATAATGAAAATATAATATGTAATATTATAAAAAATTCTTCACGAATGTGTCAACTTTTTTAATCTTTTGTGTACTTGTCACTTATATAAGTAATATATATATTTCACTACCGTACTTCATTTAATTTGCGTCAGGTCTCATTTAATTTGCTTCAGATTCATACTATGAACAAATCAAATCACGTGCAATCACATGCCACGGCTATGCCGCCGAATGCGGTTTTTAAAACTCGGAACCGGTTCGCGGGTTAACTGGTCGAATAACCGGTTCAACAAATTTTCAGCATTTTACCGGACCGGGCCGGCTGCCGGTTCGCGGTCCTTATCTATATAATGAACCTACCAATCCATCACGGGGTAAGACCAGCCACACATAGCTTACATCTTCAACCTCACTTCAGCAAGAAAATGGGAACTGAAGCCAAAAAGCTTCACATGCTCTTCTTCCCTTTCATGGCGCAAGGCCACATGCCTCCCATGATCAACATGGTCAAGCTCTTCGCCGCCCATGGCGCCCGCATCACCATTCTCACCACGCCTGTCAATGCCGCCAACATCCGCCCCACCATCGACGACTCCATCCATATCCACATCATCCCCTTCCCCTCCGCAGACTTCGGCCTCCCCGACGGGTGCGAAAACGACTCCCTCCTCATCAACGATGACCAACGCATCAGCTTTTTCAGAGCCGTCGCTTCTCTCCGCCACCATTTTGATGCTTCGCTCCAAGACTTGCGTCCTGATTGCGTCGTCACCAGCATGTTCTTGCCTTGGACTTACCATGTTGCAGCCGCGCGAGGTGTTCCGCGGCTTGTCTTCAGCGGCGCTGGCAACTTTGCAGCTTGTGCCTTCATTGCTTTCCATCGGTGTCGTCACGTATTGGAGGACAAGGTTGAGTCTTTCATTCTCCCCGGCCTCCCACACCAAATCGAGATGTTAAGAACTCAAGTCGTGGATGTAAAAAAGTTAGCAGGAACCTCCTTTGAGTTCTTGTTGGAGATGCTTAATGAAGCCTTGGAGTTGGAACCGAAGAATTATGGCACGTTGTCGAACAGCTTCTACGAGCTAGAGCCTGAATATGCTGACCACTATCGCAAAGAGGTAGGGAGGGCGTGGAACGTCGGCCCTGCTTCTCTCTACAAGGAGGCGGACAACAAGACTTCAAAAGATGGGGAGCAGCCGGCCTCCGCTGACGAGTGTTTAAAATGGCTGGATAAAAAACCAGCAGGCTCAATCGTGTACATGTGCTTTGGCAGCGGTAGTAGTTTCTCGGCAGAGCAGTTGAGAGAAATGGCGCTCGGGCTCGAAGCCGCAGGGCATCCGTTTGTTTGGGTGGTGAGGGACGAAGGTCACCAGTGGGTTCCGGATGGATTTGAGAAGAGAATTCAAGGGACGGGATTAGTGATAAGAGGATGGGCGCCACAAGTGCTGATACTGAATCATGCTGCGGTTGGGGGATTTGTGACTCATTGTGGGTGGAATTCGACCTTAGAGGGGATTAGTGCGGGGGTACCCATGGTGACATGGCCGTTGAATGCAGATCAATTCTATAATGAGAAGTTTTTGGTGGAGGTTGTTAAGGTTGGGGTGGCGGTGGGGTCGAAGGTGTACACTTTTGATGCTAAAGCGAGGCCGGTGGTGAAGGCTGATGCCATTGAGGCAACGGTTAGGGAGGCGATGGGGAAAGGGGAGAAGGCAGAGGAGAGGAGGATGAGGGCAATGATGCTTGCGGAAATGGCCAAGAGAGCTGTGGACAAGGGGGGTTCGTCGTTGGAGGAGATCCAAAATTTTATGCAGGAGTTGATGGATCGGAAAAAGCATGCATAGCGTATCTTGGGGATGTTGAAATATAAATTTGATTTTAGTTGTTTAAATAAAGTTTAATTTCTAGAAGCTTATTCTAGAATATGTGGTAGGTATGAAATTA